>JAUUDW010648983.1:0-10693 GCA_032361385.1 Panulirus guttatus | reverse complement strand
TCTCCGGTCGCATCTGCCGAATCGTTCCATCGGGAAGCTGTGCGTGTGTGTGTGTGTGTGTGTGTTACGGGCAGTGAGCTTTACACTGGTGTTGCCTTCGTAAACACACACACACACACACTTCAGCCACAGTCAGGTACTTAATTTATCGACCAGTTTCCCAGGGGGGATGATGAACACCCGGGATGGACGTGGGCCCCGATTGCCACGCCCAGGATTCGAACCCATGCAGGTCTGGGTTGGCCCGTGATGACTCGTGCGTGACTCAGGGTCCACCAGTTTTCCATCACCCGGACATTTGGTCAAAGTTCCAGTAGTTTTCCTGTTAATGTCTGAGGCAGGTACATGATCGCAATCTTCCCTTACGCCAGTTACCTTGCTGTCATTTAAAGTCTTCCCCGCATCAGTTGTCTTGCAATCAATTCAAAATCTTCCTTTACATCAGGTTATCTTGCTATCAGTTCATAACTTTTCCCCTTTAATGTGGTTATTTTGGTTCTGTTTAAGATCTTCACCTGCATTACAAGCAACAGTTCATATATGCTTTTTCTTAATGTTAGCTGAGACGGCACGGCCAAATGAGGCCCTAATCAAGACCATATATATATATATACATACATATATACCCTAGCCTGAGCCAGGTACCATTTCATCGACCAACCCCTCTGGGTGGATGAACAGCTGGGTTGACTGTGCACCGACTACCTCAACCGGGATTCGAACCTATGCGCTCGACCCTGGAAGGCCCGTGAATGCATCACGATCAGGAACGCTAACCGCTACACCACGGAGGTCCATATGCTGTCCTTCTGAGGCAAAGGCATCACCGTTACCCGATCTGTTTGGCCCACTAGGTATCTCTTCACACGTGTACCTAACTCTTTACCTTCCTCTAAACAGTCCTCATTCCTCTAAACTGCATTTTACCCTCCTGTGATTATTTCACTAACTCAGGCGTAAGTTTCAAGACAGGGCCAATTTCCCCGAGTCCCCTTTGTTCACCGCACAGCCAGAGATTTAATCAGACTCGGTGAAATATCTGGTTTCAAGGATCTTGAACTTGTTCCAACATTCATGCGCAACTCTGAAAAATACCAAGGAAAAAAAAAACACACTCCTCCTCACCATCTCTATGTGGCAGGTGCAAATCGGGAAGGTTTTCCACCAACCCAGAATTGCGGTGACGTCTGTTTCATTTTATGGGACCGCCGTGTACATGACAATAGCGCTGATGAGCCCACTAAGTGTGACTACTCGTGGTCCGTAAATTGCCTTCTCTGACTGGCCAATGGTGACCTCTTGCCCAGGACGGTGTATGCGATACTTGAGTACGACGGTGCGATCCTTCAGCAAGACGGTACGATTTCTTGAGCACAACGGTACGATTCTGGTGCACGACGGTGAGGCTCTCAAGAATGACGGTACAATATAAGCACGACGGTACGACCCTTGAGCATGACGGCGCGGTCTATGACCCAACCCCACCAGGTTCAGGTTAAAGGCCAAACTATCGTAGCCAAGGACCTCGTGGGCCAAGCGCAAGACATTAACCAATTCTCCTCATACCTATTCATACTGAATGCCGCTCTGTAATGATCCAATGGATAAACTGCTCCTTCGAGACACTACGGACAAGAACAGTTATGTTGTAACTTACGAGGATGAGGCAGAGAAATGGATCTCTGCTTTTCTTCAACTCTCATGAACTTTGATAGCAAGTCTGCAATATCAACTACAAAGCGCTATCAATGAGAGGCTAATTTCCGAATAAGTCTTCTTAAATTCAATTAATCTCCACACAAGAGACAGCAGCAAACGAGATGTTTTCTCCCCTTCCCGAGTGGCAGCGTCTTTGTGAAAGGATCAGGCGAGACGAGGCTGTGATCTGAGTTCTGCTAGGCCGGAGTTCCACGGGGTTCCGGGGATTAAATACTTTACTGCCCACATTAGCAGGTTTGTCACATGGGGCTGGAGGGAAGCGATCTCCTAATGCAACATGCAACGTCTCGATGTCCGAGGATGTCCCCGTCTGTGGTGATCTGCCGACATCTTGCACGCAAAAGGATGTCCCCGATCTGCAGTAAGCAACTGACGTCTATAGTGCATGAGGTACTGACGTCCGTTCCCCTGTGGCTCTCCGTTCCCCTGTGGCTCGTCATATAAATAGAGTCGAGGACAGAGATACCGTTGTTACAGAGTAGACTGAAAGATAAGTGAGACTGGATTTTGACAAGGGAGGGTCAGGTAGCGGCGTTCACTGGTTATGTACGAGGGAAAAAATACATGGAAGCCCAAGTGGGGGAGACGTAAAGGCCCGAACTGAAAGAAATGGCGTACTTCATACACAAGATCTTCAGAGAAGAGGGAATGTTGGAAGGCATTTAAGAGTAAAGTTTTTAAGATTAAATAAAGGTTATCAAAGAGGCGGCACTTACAGTCTGTGTACGAATATGGCCCTCAACGTCTACATGGTGAGAGGAGGAGGACGAAGACTGAGCCTGATAAATAATTCAGTGCGCAGATCTTTCATAACAGTGACCAGGACTCCAAAAGTTTGTGGGGAAAAATGAAGAAGTGCAGCGGGTCGGATGGCATCGGCTTGGGCAGGGTGGGTGGGTGGGTGTGTGCCCCTCTCTCTCCCTTCCTGCCTCCCCACTCCCTCCTCCCCCTTTCTCTCCCTCTCTCTCTCTTTCTCCACCAGCCTGGCTAGTCTGTGGCGTTCACGGGTCAGCGCCCACACCACCACCACCACAGCCAACAGGACCTCGGTCGACCAGCCTGAGGTAGAATGGGGATGAGACGAGACCGGGCGACTGAGGAGGAGGAGGAGGAGGGGAGAGAGAGAGAGAGAGAGAGAGAGAGAGAGAGAGAGAGAGAGAGAGACGCACCTCCGCCCCACCCACACCCGACCCTTCAAAATACTTCAGTGAGCTCTTAACGACAGGATTTATGGGTGACATCGTTCACGGCGAGAGGCTGAAGCTGGGCTTTGTAGGGCAGCGTCAACTGCCGGGTTGGCGGCGTCCCCACAGGGGAATCCGTGGGAAAGCAGGGAAGTCTTAAGAGGCAAAGGGAACCCACTAGAGCAACTAGAAGGTTAACTGAGGCTAACGAGACAGACGAGGGGTACAGGAAGCCACTAGGGCAAGAAAAAGGAGGGGGCTACTGCGGATGGCACAGATCACTGAGGCAAACAAAGGCTGCTTAGGCACAGAAAGGGGGATTAGTAAAGAAGAGGTCGAAGAGAAAGGGAGTACGGAAGAGCAGAGGGAGATTACAGAGATAAGGGGGGGACACAGGACCAGAGGGAGATGAAAAAGAAAGGAAGGGTACGTAAAGAGTAGGAAGATACCGACGCAGCAAAGACAGACTACAGACTACAGGAACAAGTAAGGACCACTGGAAGGGACCACAGAGGCAGAGGGAGGCCGCTGGATCCGAGGGAGACAAGACTTGGGAGAAGACTTCTACGCCACAGGGTTTCCAAAAAAAAGAACTGGAACTCCTGGAGGCGAGTGAATTAACTAAAGAAGGGGTCGGAAGCCGCCATCAGGAAGGAGGGAGACTTTTACCTCAAAGTTTGTCGACCGCACGTCCTCCTTTGTCAACTTTTCTCACACCTGAAATGGAGACATCAAAGTCTCGACCAATATTATCATTAGTTAAGTCAACCATCTGGACACGTATTCCAGGGTGGAGCTGTCTCAAAAGCACTGGAAATTGTGGTTGTAAATTCAGTGGGTCCAACTCTGAACATATTACTTTGGTTGAGAATACTTCCTGTGTATCGTGAATGCTGATCCTCGTATAGCCAGAGATCTGATTCTTGGTGTCCACATTCTTCACTCGTAGCAGCAGTAATGCACGGCTGAATAACTTCCTTCTACGCCACAGGAGTGAATCATTACAAATCGTCAAATACCTTCCTTCCAATCTCTGAAATACTGTTATTCAACCGCTTCGGGACACGTCTGTATCACAATACAGAGAGTGGGGGATTAATAGAGGAAATGGGCAGGGAAGAGGCAGGGTTTGCTAAGGGGTAAAGTGAGGCGTAATGGCAGTGGTGGTGAGGGGAGAATGGTCTTACCCATGGCGGACGACGCCTGGACACAAATCATCCCAGAGTACACAATGGCGTTATGGGCCATCGCGGGGGCCGTCCCTCCGATGACTTCACCCGCCCTCAACTCCCCCACTGCCTCTGCTGACACCAACGCCCGGTAATGATCAACCACCGCATTAACCCTACACCCAATTCTCAGTCACTTTTTTTTCTATTGTTTGTCCCAATTCTTTTTCAACAGTGATGGGAATCAGTGCATGGAGAGGACAGGCTACAGAAGACCTGATAGTCTATGACTGGGTTATCTGTTGGAGGACAGTACATGGGAAGGACAGATATCAGAAGACCTGATGGTCTATGACGAGGTTATTTGCTGGAGGACAGTGCACGGGAAGGACAGATGACAGAAGCCTTGACGTTCTACGACAAGGTTATCATCTGCTGGGGGACAGAAATAGGATCCTACATCCCTGACGTATATAAATGGAGACAGGATAGTAAACCATGGGGGCTTTCCTGCCATCACTGGTGACACAGTGAGTGGTTGGCAGGGCTGTCAAGGGTACAGGCAGAGCCCTCAATTATTCACTCACTGACTGGGAGGAAAGGGGGAGCGGCAGGCAAGGGAACAAAACAACAAAATAGGAACGAAAGAGGGAAGAAAAAATAAACATGTGGAAGACAGGGTAAGGGGGAGAACTAGGAAGCGTATTGGGTGAGAATCCAGAGGAACACTAGAACTGGGAAGGCAAAAACGGGTACGTTAATCAGCTCACTCAAGCAAGGAAGACGACAGGGCAAGGACACAGTGCGTTACTATCACTTGAACACGACAGGGGAAAAAAAAGGCAACTCTCCTTACTCCATCTCGCGTCTAGCTTTCATCTCTGGCCTTGATCTCTGCAAGAATGTTTGCTATCCGTGAGGCGAGACGTTCCCTTTGCCCAGAGGAAGTGAGACAGCCTCTCCTCTTCACCCCAGTGATGGGTCTCTGGTCTTTGGCCAAAGGCGTCTCAATCCTTGAACACGGACGGCGCTACGACCCCCGAGTATGATGGCGAAGCATTTGACCTGATCCCCTGAGCGGTCGGGTCAAAGGCTTCGTCACCATACCTAAAGGCCGTGCTCTTAAGGACTGTACCGTCGCGCTGAGGAGTCGGACCGTCGCCCCTCAAGGGGGTTGATTAAACGTGGCAGGAGAGTCAGCCAACCTGATCTCGACATGTCTCCTGGCTCGCGCCGGTAAATGCCTGAGCAAACCCCGGCGAAAGATCACGAGATACGTACCAACGCGAGTGAAGGAGGATACTCTAGTTGGCTAGCTGGTGCGATGCGGACGGCGGCTAGGAGGAACCACGAGGCCGGAGGTGGGGTAGGAGAAGGTGGATGGGTACCTTCTGGTGGATAGAAGAAGTGTGGCAGGTCCTGAGAAGGCTAGCTGGCTAGCAAGCCATATGGCTGGCCATGCTATCCGAACCTGCACCTCAACGATTTTCCTCTCAAGTCTTCGGCAAGACGACCCCTCTACAGTCGCTGCGCCTCGGGAATATCTCCTACCCGTCGACACCACCAAAGAGGCGGATGACCGCTGTTTATGGGGATGAATCGCCGCCGATTCCCACTCACACTGAGGCTTGGCAGGTAGCGTAGATCAGTCAGCATTCGTGGGGCACCACACGCAACCACGGCGCCACTCGGGTCTCTCTGTTGGTCGCTCTGGAGGGAGCCGTCAACCTTCTACCTCAATCGGACGTTCACGGAGAGATGAAAATACAGGAAGAGCGAGACATTCCAAGGTCTACGGTTCCTGCCCCGGGGGAGCGCCCGCAGGCAAATCCTGCCGCGACCGCGTCACGTCCTCCCGACGCCCTGACAGTGTTTACTCACCTTCGGCAGGTGTTTAGAAGACGTGCATAGCTAACAGCGGTGCCTGGCCTCACCGGACTCTACTGCAACTGCTGCCCCTGATACTACTACTGCCTCTCTTGCTTAACCCGCTACCGTTGATGCTGTCTCTTCCGATGGCTATGTCTGCTGCCGCACCAGCACATTCCTCTTTCACTGGTACACTTCTGTTGCCGCTGCTGCCTCTATTACTGAAGCAAATGTGACGCAGTTTTTCGCTGGCGATTCTGCTTTTCGCTAATACTTGCTTTTAAAGTTGCTAAGTCTGCTATCATTAGCACTTCTCCCCTTGGCGTTAATACCACTATCAAAGACAGGACATGTTTGAAACGTTTTCCTTTCCCATCCTTTCTCTCCATCTTTTTTTTTGCGCCACACACACACACACACACACCCATGGACGTCAACAATCAGAAGGGATGAGGCCGCGTCCAGTCACCCTCCCACTCAAAGGGAACCTCTTGTTTTTTAAGTTCCAACCACTCCAGTCGCAGCAGCCACTGCCTTGGCCGGCCTGACAGCCACGTCTCCTGATTGATCGATCGCAGTTGCAAATCAATGCTGAATCATGCAAGATATCAGCGATACCGTTGTTTAATCAAATAACTAAATTGACAGGGATCGAGGACGGGCTTAACTAAGTAGCTTGGCGAGCGGGTCTCGGGATTCTGGGCCCCTCCCTCCCTACCTCCCTCTCTCGTCGACGTCTCAGATATCTTCGTGCTGGCGATGGCTCGCCCTCCTGCCCTCCAGTGCGTAGCGCCAACAACTTCCAAGAGGCTCAGGACGCTACAGCCCTGGGCTGAAAGACCTACCGGAGACAGGAGGGGGAGGAGGAGGAGGCCATAGACCCTCCCCTACAAAATCTACGTTTCTTGGCCACAGCATCAGTCGTCTCGGGGTTGTATAATGGGCATCTCTGACTGGACTGCGGTACTCACACACCTTGACCACGCTTCAGCTCGTGTCTTCTGAGGGGGGAATAAAAAAAAGAGAAAGGGACTGAGAGGGATTCGCCCGACGCTATCAGATCCTTTACGACAAGTTCACCCACCGGATAGCCGCGTGTTACTTGTCCCCGGGTAAGGTGGACTCGCATTGATTTATGAAACGAGTCGTAAAATCATTTATGCAGCGGGTTAGTCCAACTATTGACAGAACCCGGGGATCACTGCGGAGCACCAGCTAATGAGGCAGAATGGAGGATCCGGCCGAGCCGCGGGAGGCACAAAAAACAACTACCTTGAAAGACGCCCCCAGGCGATGCGCTACCCGCCCTGCAGAACGCCAATCGGGCCCTTTATTTAAACAGGAGACCTCAATCGATAACAAAGACACTGGCTGAACAATAATCCCTCGCTGGAGATAGAGAGAAAAAAAAATCTCATCAATAAAGACCAAATAACGCATTTATATATAGTCTTGTCTGTACTCGAAGCATCACAGACAAAGCAACCGCACGTATGAGTTCTTCAGTATAACCAGACTTTCCCTGGGAGAGCAAATGCTACGTAAAAGGGTCGCCCCCCAATTATGCTTACCCGAGGCAAAATAGGGAAAAAAATCTTCAAGAATAAGAAACCATTACTAAAAATACGAGGGACTTCGATGGGTCAGGTACAACACGATCTCGCTTGGTCGCAAAAAGATGTGAATGAACGAGAGGGAAACAAGAAGGAAAAAACAATGGGTTTCTCAAAGCCTCGCTGACATATCAGGACCCCCTGTCGGTTCACTGAGGACCTCGCTTACATCACAAAGGACTCGCAGGAGAGAGAGAGAGAGAGAGAGAGAGAGAGAGAGTAACGATCAATGCGAGTGAAATATGAAGAGCAGACTCAATTTCACCACACTTCACTGGGACACAAAGACCTTGGGCGGCCCTCTTCCACTTCACCTGGAAGCGGACCGCCGTACTGCGACCCCAGAGCCTGGAGCAAGATACCGATTCCCTCCAACGCCGTGGTTTCGGGCGGGCCCGACGACGACTTAAAACAGCACTGGGAAGCATATCAAGTGGAACGAAACTAATGGGAATCGTGGAATGGGGCGGTCGGTCCCCTGAGCTCTGATGGAGCCATACTTCCTACACGTTGAGTGGAAAAGTGTAAAACGCCTTCAATAAACAGCCCACTGATGTTGCTGGAGAACGTGGAACGCGTGGACGCCGAAGGAGACATGAACGAGAAACGCAACTGCCTGATCCAGAGTCCACCACTACTTGTCTTTGCGTAACGCAATACGCGGACTTCCCTCCGAACAATAAGCAAGCCACTCTGACCGACAAACAATGGCGAACAAGAGGTTTATTTGGAGGCGATGCGGGACCATCAGAGAGAGAGAGAGAGAGAGAGAGAGATCTGGAAACGGAACAACCCACCACCCGCCCGCATCAATAAACCGCCTCAACCCTGACCTCGACTTCGACGTCAAAACATCCTGCCCGAAGAGCTAATCCCAGACATCAATACGACAGAAAAAAAAAAAGTCTTTTGTGTCCTGGTTGTCTTCGAGCGAAAATCGCCAACCTGATCTCTTCCTGCCGCGAGAGAGCCGTCCTATCAATCCCGCGAAACTCCTTCCCGCACGGAAGTTGTTTCCCTCGCAACGAACTCGTGGCGGAACGCGACCGTCGCACAGGCCCCAGCAACGGGGGGGACCCGGACAACGCCGCAGCGCCGGTCGCGGTACGACTGGAGGGGAGCTCTGGCGCGTGTTACGTACGGACTGCTCGTCACGGGGAGACTGACTGACAATCAGACGACGCTAAACCGAGACCGAAATTCATGGCGGGCACGTTCTATCTCTCTCTCTCTCTCTCTCTGACTTGTTGCTCAGTGCAGTGCAAGAACGTGGCCCTGGAGGTGCCATTCTACACCGAAAGAGAGAGCAAGATTTGCCCATGCAGCGCACAAACATATTCCTACAGGCAATACTCTACAACGTTAAGAGAGAGAAGTATCTAATCTCAATACGTCTATAAGGAACGTAGGAAGGTAACGGCAGTGACGGAGAGTTCACTTCGCTTCGCGCTCAGTTCTGAGTGCATGGCAGGTCGACGCCAATGCTGTCACCGCGCTCGAACTCACCCAGCACAATGCTACGCTGGGGTCAGAGGTCACGGATGGGTCCTGGAAAGACTGTGAGGAGGAGGAGGAGGAGTGAACCAACAGTGTGAAGCCTCTGAGGTGGCGTGACCAATGGGAACCCTCCAGGGGGTCCGCTTCCGCTCGGGCCCCCCCTGGCCCCTGATAGTGAGAGGCAGGGGGAGAGTAGGGAAGGGGAGGGAGGCACGGGGTGGGGGGAAAGCTATTCATAAAAGACCAATATCGATAATTTCATTAAGGGAGAGAGAGAGAGAGAGAGAGAGAGAGAGAGAGAGAGAGAGAGAGAGAGAGAGAGAGACGGGGGGAGGGTGTATGGTCTCGAGCTGGACTTCGAAGCTCGTTCTGGCCGGAGCGATCTATCACACTATTGCTATCCGCGGGCGGCAGTCCTACCCACCCCGGGCCAGTGACAACAAAGGCGGGATAAATGGGCAAACATCACGGGAGCGATGACTAACCCCCCAGTCCCCCTCCCCTTCCACGCTGGGTCACACCTGTCGTGGTATTCACACGTCCTCAGGTGAGGTTGGGGGAGAGACCCGCCCGACCCGTACCCTCGATGTAACGGCGATGAGGAAGGTGCGCCGGTAGGATACCCTCCCGCCCACCCCTCCCCCAAGTCCCGCCTTACACCTCACCGCTCCTTCGTAGGATACCATCCTCCCTACGCGATCAAAGACGACCCTGTATCCTACACTAAAGTCTCCCTTCTACCAATCTATAGCACTCTAATCCCAATGTTCATGGGATGGGTCAGGTCCAAAGAACCTCTGAAGTGACTCATGCACAGAGTGTACGACACAGTCACTTCAGGAACAGTCACGGACTTGAACACGGTACTTATGAACGCGTCTTTCCTTACTGGAGCGGCAGCCACAAGCTCCGTCACACAGCCTCAGGAACGAGCACAGGAAAGCAAGAAAGCTGACTCTCTCTCTCTCTCTCCCCCTCCCATGACCTCACTTGACCTGACTCGGCCACTACCGGATGACCTCGGCCAAAAACAGGTGTGAGGGACGGGAAGCGGGGAATGCTAACCAGTCGGTGTGTGTGTGTGTGTGTGTGTGTGTCGGCAGCAGACACCGTCACACAAGCGATAGAGCTGCCTTTGTTACCCTACCTTTACAATCCCTTAATTAAAACTGGGACGACTGTTACCACTCACCTGGTCGACTGGTCGCACGGGGAAAAAAATGATTTAGAAAGCGAAAGAGTTAAGAATAACTCGGTGTGAAATGGTTTACACGTAACAGATTCCCATCATATGTGACACTATCAACCTGAAGTGCGATCAACTATGGCGATGTCCCTTCCAGCAGATAACCCTGTTTCCATGCCATATTCTAGCTCCCTGGAACCTCCCTTCCAGGGCTAACACTGCACAACTTCCAAAGCACTGACGTCCCTACATGGGGAGGAAGGGAGTCCCTTTCCACCTACTTACACTCTCCCTTTGACTCCCCAAACTTCAACAACCAACTTAACCACAGTTCCTCCCCCCCTACTCCCCACTTGACCTTCCCTCCTAACAAGCAAACTTTAAGCCCGTCTTCCTCCTCCTCCTCCTCTCCCCTTCTCTAATCCCGCCTCCCACTTTCCTCCATGACCGTCTGTT
>JAUUDW010648972.1:0-10693 GCA_032361385.1 Panulirus guttatus | reverse complement strand
ATCATGCTGATGTGAATGGTTATTTCGGAAATATGAGCGAAAAACGATGGGTCAAGCCGGCTGAAATACATAGTAGTATTCTAAAGAGGCCAAATGACACTAAAAAATGCACCATTTATTTCAGGCCCATTTTTCTAAAACATTTCAACCAGTGTTGCTAGGGTTAAGCGTTTAGATCCCTTACTATGGTTTCCACAAACTCGGTAATTGCTGTATCCTCTAAATTCATCGTAAGTCTCTCTGGGTCTCATCAGCGAACGTACTCATGAAGTACCGTCTGTAAGTTTGATGTAGGTTTTATTGTGTATCACCGGTGTTCATACGTGTCATTGGCACACCTGTTCGAAATCGCTTCAGTCCACCCGGAACACTGGCGCCATGTGGATATAGCCAGTGTGTCTGTGATTGTGCAACTGTTTTTAGCTCGATCGTACGCAGTGATAATTTCGTGTTACGGTGTGAAAACTGTTTACGTACCAGTGAATATAAGAACAGTGGCTGGTAACCCTAAAACATCTACATCGACTGGATAGGCAATACAAAGGTGTAAACATTCAGCTGTTGATGCTATGATTACAAGAGTTCGACACGTCTGGCGCTTGTGGTGGTGAAACACGGAACGAGACCCCGAAACTCAGGACGCAAGTGGGTGGAGTTGCTTCCTCACTATCTATTCTCATTTCTTTATTTGGGCATGAATTGTAATGAGATTTATAGATAGTATAACTGAATTAATGGTTATATTTTCTGTGAATGATGTAGAACCTAAACATTTTTGCATATGCCTGTTAGAAAAAATATATGAATTTTTCCCTTTGTAATTCCATATCAAAATATCAAGTTATCATAAATGATTATTTGAATATTGGTTTAGATAAACTTTTCTGACCATTGTAGTTAAAAATAGAACTTGATATTTCTATCCCAAGTAAAATATATGTTTTAGAGAAAAAGATGCAAACATTTTATAGGGTTAACATGAAACACACCGAAACCCCAGAACCTTGAGCGGGTGGGTGTCAGCCGGCCCGAGACTTGAAAGTATTGATGAGTCTTGGAAAGAAATTGAAGTTGTAGATGATGGGAAAATCACTGCATTCACTTAAGAATGTTGACCTTTATAAAGACGTTTTTGTATCCAAATATTTCCCTTCATATTCGTGATCGGATGTCAGTTTTGATGGAAAACTGAGTTTTATAGCTATTTTTTGAAAAGCTTTTTATACATACACTTTTGTGTTATAATCATAGTTCAACAAATCGTTTGGAAAAGTGTGAGATATCGTATGAATTCTGGGTATCATTTGCGCCATTATATACACCTATTTGCATTGGGAGTTAATGGAAGTATGTATATGTGAACGCCAAGCATGCTCTTATATGAGATGGATTTCAAATGCTTGTAGTCGAAATAATGGATCAAGGTTTTGCTTATTGTAACAGACACCCACCTGCACAGGTAAGTTTATAAGATCCCATTTTCTTTTTTGTTCAGAAGAATTTTTGTTTGGCTGCGGGGGAAAACCGTACAAGGTCACATAAATGGGGTCACTCGTGTGTTTTTTGAGCTTGTTCTTTGGTTGTCATCAACTGCACATTATTCTTTTTTTGTATATATTCCATCGGTTTGCCGCTAACGGAATTTTGTTCATCTGTTGCGTAAACTTTTGCAAAGTAATTTCTGGCATTCTTCCATATATAAATGGCAAGACTTCACCAAGCTAAAGTTTCGTGCACTTTGTGAATTTGAAAATGAGCTGCGGAAACCAGGGTTTCTGTATGAATGAAATAATTCGCTCTACTCCAGAAACTGGGTACGGGATAGAATTGCCAAAATTTCAGGGGATAATCGATGATTAAACCATGAAGTTCGTTGGAGTTCTTTAAATCCACTGTAGACAAATATCATCAGCTAAATGTTTGTATAACTTTGGTTATACTTAAGTGCTTCGTTCTCTGGTAAAGACGGAATCATAGCCAGTCTATGCAAACTCTTGGTGTCTGGATGAATGACGTAAGGTTATCATAATTCTAGGTTATATATGGTTCATTTTCTTTAGGATACTGGTGCGTGTTCATGTTTATGCATCCTCTTAACACCCTCTTCGAGCGTGTATAGCATCCTGTGCAAACTCTATTCCATCCTTGGTATGCTTTTATAATGCATCTCGGTTCAGTCCTGGAGCAGTGAATGGATGAGCTGGATCCGATTTATAAGTGTTCGTGCGCGTGTCTATGAACGCTTTTGGAAATCAAATACTGTATGCGACTTCAAGTACAGTATTTGACAGTCATCAAAGCAACGAAACTGGAAGATCTTCCATATCCGTTGAGTTTGTATTTAATCCTCTCAGCTAATACGTTCTTCATTTAACATAAGACTTCATATAATTCAGGTGTGACGTTCGTCTGTTTGCTTCTGTCAGGTTTCCCGGGCTAGAGACGTATCAGTATGGTGTGTGTCAACACTTCGGAGGATCTGAAGCTTTGAGCTTGCGAGATAAACTCCCCATTATATTACTATGGTTTTATGTTATCATATTACAAATTGTGTACTGTATCATGTGTTTTGTGTCTTATCTTTTGATACTTGAAGTATAGTTCCCGTGTTCGTATGAAGTTTGAAGCAATATGAAATGGTTCCGAACCGACGATGGTTCGACTTGGTCGTGTCGAGTAGGAAGGAACTGTCAGTAGCGGGCGAACTGTTGTCATGTTGTTTACCTCTGTAATTTTCTTTTTATGATATGTTTGATGTTTAATTTCTCAGGCTTCACCACTTTCAGACATCCTATGTTTTCTATTCTACATTATTTGTGTATAAAGTATATACTTTGTTTCGTTTTTAGATTTAACTAGTTCGTTGGGAATTATTTACTCAGTTTTTATGCATTTCCTGGTCAATCTACTCCGGTATAACACCGAACCTATACAATAGTAAATGATAACCATTCGGTATATTTTAGATTTGTTTGAATTGTTACAATTGACTCCGAGGGTCGTAAGTTTTTTGTTCAGTTTTCGATACTTTATTCATTGATAGAGGAATCGGGATCCAAGTCTCTCACTAGGCACCCCTGTTGGGTCGTAGCAGAAGGTATTCATATCCTATTTCATCATGTCTTATCATGTAACTTGTCTTCGTTCATTCAGGTCTAGGGGTATGCATAGACTTGCATCTCAAAACTCCGGTCTAAATTGTCCATAAAATTCTGTAAATTCCTTTGAACATCATTCCGTAGATATGAAACATTTCCATCCTTATGTTGGATTATTTAGTTTTCTGTGACATTTTCATCTAACGTGTTATTCCGACTGAAACGGACAAACTTTTCATTTGTTTGTATAATCATTTTCAGCTTACAGTGAACTTGTTCGAATTCTTTCACGGTTAGCGAGCGTCATATTTGTCGAAATCATGATTCATCACCAACAGGAATTTCGGATTTCAGATTTTTAGGCTGCAGCTCTAACGAACGGTTCCTTAAGCTCTGCCTTTAAGAAGATTGTCTCTTAAATTAAGGTTTTTATCTGCGAATGGTTGCTCATATTCGCAACATACGATTGCACGGTTGTCGTGGGTAATATCCTTGCCTCTTGGCTTCTGACTCAAGGGCTTCTATAAATTTACAGGTTGATTAAGGCCCTTGGCAACTTTAAGGTTTAAAACGGCTGCACCTCATCGCATTTGGTATACACGAACCACCTGTTGGACTCCTGTATGCTAATAGTACAGTATTCATTCAGATCAGGTTGTGCTGCATGAATTTTCCTCACTGTGCTCTCAAAGTCGGCAGAGATCACAAAAGGGATATGTCACTTGCGTCGGGTGGCTTTTGAAATTGTCAGAACCTTCTCACCAATTTCTGTTTTTACGAGGGTATGTGCCAGACAATCCGGTTTACGCTTCTCCTGCAATTCTTGTACATAAAAGTTGTGGAGACGATACACTAACATGAGTATATTTCTCTTTTATGTTTGTTTTTGATGTAAGGACTCACACCCCGCTTTAAAACGATGTTTTTGTAACATCTTGTAAGTTTACATGCTTCTTCCTTACAGCAGTTGGTGATTTATAAAACGAAATATTTCAGAATTTTCGTCTATACTACGGACATTAAGTGGCATAGATTTTTTTGTTTGTTTGTGTGTGTGTGTGTGTGGATGTCTTTGGCCTCTACACGAAGTGCTATTCGTGTCTAGCTATACTTTTCAATCTCTTGATTGTTTCTCATTTCGGCCTTCTTATCGTAAATTACCTGACTTAGCTCTTCCCACTTTAGCTTGCTGATAGAACAGACCACAGAGCTATTTCGAGTCTCAAAAGGCTACATAAGACACGATTATCTGTTTGATGCTTTGTATATAAAGAGAGTGTCAGAGGAATCGTGGGAAGCTATGACCTTTGGTGAGATAAACTTACATTTAAACGGCTGAAAGTTCCTTTCACACGCATTATCTCGCATGGAAGTGGGTGCTTTCCAAGTCAGTTTGGTGAGTGGTGCAGCACTTCGGGAAAATATATATATATATATATATATCTTCAGAAGGAGCTTGAACGCTCTTTAGAAAGCACCCAATTGTTTCCTGTTAGTAGGGACCTTCATGGTTAAAATCCAAATAACTTTATAAGAATCGGGGATCATTTCCCCAGTACCTAGTAAGAACGCAAAAAATCAAACATCTAGTTTGGCGAACTGGTACTTGGTCAAGGACAGTTTGAACACGGAATGAATTAGGGTACTAAGTACCTCCAAAAATCCAGTAAGCGGTGGTTCCATTCCTAACCTACAGTGAATAAATGTAAGCGGAAAGGTCTCAGGGCATTCTGAAAACCACAGAACATCCTCCTAAACTAGCAAACGTTACTCCCATTGGATGATGCCTTTTTCGGACTGGCTTCAAGTGCAATCTCCAACCCCTTCCAACAGTGTGCATCCTTTGTGCTAAGGTAGCGAAACAACTACCCGCCACTGAGTGAGTCAGGAATGCTGCAAATTCTAGGTAAAAGGTACATATCAAGCTTGGTCACCGACTTTAAGTATACGCCCCCATCATCCACGCCAAAGTGTACCAGTCTTAAGAGTTCGAGGCCGAAAGTTTATGTTTCTCTCCTTCATTGTGTCTTGGGTGACGTATCTTATTATCGCTTCGGTAAATGGAATAAACCGCTGTCTGAATAGGCAAATTCTGTGTCTATTAGACGAGTAAACCCTGTAATATGCTTGACTTTCACGTACCCCACAACAAAAAGCCTGGGAAAATTTGATAAGCGTGTTCACGCGTAGATATTTTGTCTTTTCGATTTTCAGTGATCCAAATCCAGAAACCCTAATATAACCCATGAAATACTTTTGACTGGAATCTGTGTTTTGTGGTTCAATTGATGTTGCTTGAAACCCAGAGCTAAAACTATCATTTTCATTGTTCACGTATACTCTTGCCAACACCATTACGTCGTTTGTTTCACGTGCGTGTTCCTCACTCCCAAGAAAAACTCCCGCATCATTGGCATGGTTAAAGAGAGTGTCAGGCGTGACAGGATGTCAAGTCCCGGTAGGAGTTGCCAGGGGAAGATATACTTGAGAGTTTCCAAGGATCAGATCCACAGAGCACGGGGAGACTTAGGTATGTGTTGGCCTGGAGGCATATTGCTCCTTCGATAAGGGAAGTCCTCAGTGGGAAGGAAACCTCCCGAGGTATCAGAACCCTCCCTGGTACAAATAATTTCCAACACCCCTACTTCCGGAGTTCAGGTACTAATTTCTTTTATGAGCCCTGTGTTTGACAGGTAGCCAACCCGTGTCAAGTTTGATTCTTCCTTAACATCAAAGAGTTTAAGGCTATAACCACCCCCTGCTGAGTTTGACTCAATCTCAATATCTCTGTTCTCCTTATAGGTATAAACCAGGGGAATCATTGCGGTATCCACTCGTACAAACATGAGGGCAGCATTGTCTTAGCCACAGTTCATCGGAATATGTAATAATACCTTGTCTATTGGCTTGATCGTGAAGTATCGTTCGCTAACCGGCAGTTTCTAAGATGTCTGAGACTTATTGTAAACATTCTTGCCGAACACGTTTTTCACGTCGGACCTGTGATTTGGCGTTCATCTCGTTTGCCAAAGCTATTGTGACCGGCTTCGCATTTTTCCTAGCTTACTTGCTTTTAGTTATTCGCGTATCTTCGCGGAGAATGTACCTTTCTGCTAAGCAGAAAATGCAGAGACAGCTTCATTCATCGTCCATACCCTTAGTCCCCGTCAAACACGCACAAAGTAGAACCTGAAGTTCCTGTTAGAGAACACCGTGGTACCAGTCGAATGTTAACTACGTGCATCTGGCTCACAGGTGGTAATGGGCGTGACTAAAGACGCCGACGCGAAGCTAGAAAATAACACTCCTGACAGACACCAATAACATCATCCATGGAATCGAGCAATTTACACAACTAAGGATAACACGGCTGCAGGACGTGTAGATCACGGGCTGATTAGTCATTGCTCTCTTTCAAGACCGAATAGATCGTTTTCCGTCGATCTGATTAGCTCATGGTGGAAATATTGTCACGTCGTTCCACCTAGATAGGTTATATATTGAAAATGTACCAATGGATTTGCCATGATACAAATCTAATCCTCTGTCGGCACTCACCATGAGTTTATCATGTTAACTGGTCACACCCACGTGCCTCTGTAACCTAAGACACATAATCCATTCGAAATTCGACCAGGTCTGGGATTGCTTTATCCCCTTAACGGTGAAATCCTGGACCCTCTCTATACACTGTTGCTTCCCGATGTATATGAGTGTGCTTTCGTCATTATCTGCTGGTAGGGTAAACCTACCGTTACTGAGGTAGCAATCAGGATCATTTTTTACGTGTATATGAAGGCCTCAGCCATGGACAAAAGGCCGCATCGAAGCCAAGCCTTGAGACGAAAGGAGAAAAAAGAAAAGATTAATCTTCAGATTCTGTAGATGTGAAAAACATTTTTTTTAACCAGAAGGGTGTTCCATTGAACAATTGAGTCTCCCGTGTTACAGCATATTTATATGAGCGGGTCAATATTGTTTGGAAAACATCAAAAATATATGTATTAAGTTCTAAGGTCAAAGGTGAAACTTCTTTTAAGGTATGAGCCAAGTTAAGACCAGTTTAAACCTATCTATATAGGGTACAACTCAGGCGAATTCCAAACTAGAAGTATGGGTCCAATGCAAATTAGTTTTCGACATGCTGGAGAAACAACCGTGCAAAGTATACCTAGACGCTTTAGGGACCAGGCCAAACGCCTCCTTACGAAACCAGGATGAATCTTCTGACGACGGATGTACTACAGACGAAGGACAGACAGATGACGACGATGACGGACAAGGCGTCTGAGCGTTTGCCATACCGCGAAGGTGACAGAAAGGGACAGGCCATAGCTGTTCAGAAAAACGTTTCACAGTGAGAAAAAAAATGTGGGAAAGGGTGTTAAGACAGGAATAAAAAGAGAGGATCAGTATATGATGCATGTCGGGAGAAGACATTATGACCAGACCGGTAGCTTAGTAATTATGATCTGGAGAGTGAGACCAGCAGTCCTGAAACGGAGGGTGGAATATGGTTTTACCGCCTATACTCCAGGATGGTAGTACCTCCCTCAGCGGGTGCTGTCTATAACCTTCTGAGAGCCACCCTTCCAAAAATGTGATTAACTGAGCAATGATTACAATCGACAGAGCCAGTAAACCGCTGAATGAGGGGAGCGAATGTTAGTGATCTCCGTGACCGCTTGAGTGTCTGGACCATAAGGTCTAGTGCCAAAGTTGATAGGCCAGTGGTGCTACTGTTGTCAGAGAAGGCGTGTCAAGCGTAGGTCATGGCATGAGGTGTGTGGCTTTGAGGTTGCGGCATCATCGTATAGATCTTCAAATGACCAGAGTTTTCTATTATGAAGATTAAAGTTTCACCTTGAACAGTGCCTTGGGTAACGTGTGGGGCTTTTTGCGCTGCAACTGGTCTTCGTCTTGTAACACGGTCATCACGCCATGAAACTAGACACCCCGTAAAATCCACTGACGGCTCTGCACATCATCGTTTTGACAAGCCAGAAGCGCTAATACTTTACCATCACTCAGCGCCGACTGAGTTTTGCCAGAAGTTTTTCAGATCCTTCTCTCCTTCCCTTCACATTCATTTGTTCCCCATTCTCCCGTTCGACCAGTCATCACTTCAAAACTCTTGGTGTTTATCCTCTTAAACCTAAACTTACCCGACGTGAGCGCCTGCATCACTATCCCAGACACTTCGAGTTCGTACAAGACCATAAACTGCACCGTTGCCTGAGTTCATCACGTCATCACAATCCTTAAACTGCCTCATGCGGAAATCAAAATATTTTCATGATCTTTGAAACTCCCACTAACTTAAGAGGGCAGTATAGTGTGCATGTTATACATACTGTAGATAAACTGGCAACATATATTCTGTAGTAAAGTAGCCGGAATATTACAAGTAAATCAATCTTATCCAAAGGCGAGGGGTTAAACCAGTCTCATCCAACAGCGATAAGTTAAACTTGTTCCATTCAAAGGCGAGAATCCAAACTAGTCTCATCCAAGGGCGATATTTTAAACCCCTAACATCCACTGTTAGGTTATCAAACCACTCTCACACCAAGGCGTGATGTTAAACCATCCTCACCTCATAACCAGATATCAAACCAGCCATCCTTCGGCTTGATATTCATCTATTCTCACCACGCAGCTTTATATCAAACCGGCATCTACCTACTCTGTTATCATATACCACTGTCCACTCATAGCCAAAGGTTAACTAAATCTCTCTCATCCCTCTCGCTTGCCACTGGGCAGTAACGTGTTTGGAGAACTCCCTCAGTTGCCCATCAGCCAGAGGAGGGGCGACGTCACGCCTGACACATATCTCTTGGACGGATGCTACACTGATCCGCAGTAACCATGACACTGATCTTTTAAGGAGCATTGATCACCCTCCCTTCACTGGTTGAACAATAAACTCGCATTATCTCTGCCGCCACCGCAACCACCCGAAACCAATCGCGCAGAGCACTATGGTCGTTCGTGAACACACATGGACGCTGGCTGATACCCACACCCTGAAGAACTCACACATTGGACGTAGGTACACACGCCCAGACACACTTCCCGCACACACACACACACCTTGACGAAGATATACTGACCCGGTCACCCGTACACTAGAAGGCAGTGTATATACACACGCACACCAGCGCTGTCTCAATGTCCCTTGGGAAACCTTCGGCCAGTTCCGCAACCTACATTATCCACGGATGGTGTTTTCCAGTGGTCATAAGAAGAGTCAGTGGCCTATCATGGATAGGCTATGATCATACGGAAGCAGAGATGGGAACCAGGGGAAGGGAAAGGGTTTTTAGAGTCTTTGGTAATGCAAAACAGATTGCGAATAGCGTCAAATATGGCAAAAACAGATACACAGGTTTGGTCTTGGGTTGATGCATTATTTCTGATAATGTTTTCGTATGGATACTTGTCTGTACTCATACATTACAAAAATAAATGATGGCAGTTAAAGAAATGCAACCAACAAATGTAAATCAAACTCGACCTAACGTTACTTAATGACACCGTAAATAATGTCTTTTTATTTTTATCAGGCCGATATAGTGTTGCTGTAACGATAACGTAGCAAATGCAACTCTTCAGATGGATCAGTGTTGGCTCATTCAAACAGATATTACATAGAATGGAGACATTTATGCGATTCTTTCAATGGCACAGTCGCTACCACACCCAAAACCGTGTTATGTATGAATATCCCTGTTGCAGTTTCCACAAGCTGATTCAGTTGGTACCGTGGTATGGCTCGCTGTGAACTCATGCAATCCCTGATGGCGTTAAAAAAGTTGGATTAATTCAAAAAACTTTTGCGAGCACTCATATCGCGGGTCATTCAACGTTTTATCGTTCATAACATCCTTATCCAAGTTCAAAATATATGGCGAAAAAAAGGATTTTTTATATTTGCTCAAAAAGAAAAAGTTCTAACTGAACTGTCATTATTTTCCAAGATATAGAGGTTTACTATTATAATATTAACGAAAAACCTATGCATACTTTTTGGAAGTAAGCTATAGACAGCTATAAATGGAATGGAAAAATGTTGACTACAATGTACCATTCAGATTTTGCATATACGTATAATGGACGTGAAAAAGGACTGAATTTGGAAACAAAATCACGAAAATACTGGTGCAAATGTGTAATTTACAACCAGATATTGACAGCTTCCTTATGGGTTGTTAGGTTTCGTTGTTCTTTCTTAACGGATTCAATTCCCTCTTCCTCATTTACCCCTATAGTTTCCCTGTTACTAAATGTTCATTCAACTTTCGTCGGTCTTTATCAATTACTGTCATTAGTAAACAGAAAGTATAGACATCACTAATCTTACTAACTGACGAATGGAAATATATTTCCGCCAAAATTATTACGAAAATTATCTGCAATGAGACCGCGTACCTAAACTAAATCTTAAAAAGGAGGGAAGAACTTGTCCACAGAAAACGCAACAATACAGCTGGTACGTAAGACCTGGCAAGGCGACTCGAGCCTCAAACGACTGTGCTAACACAATAACACACACATCAACCGCAAGTTAAAGACTTGCTTCTCGTAAGACC
>JAUUDW010648961.1:0-10693 GCA_032361385.1 Panulirus guttatus | reverse complement strand
CACACACGCACACACACACACACACACACACACACACACACACACACACACACACACACACACATAAAAGATGCATGTCAGAGGAGCCTTTACATATTAGACTGAAGTGCCCAACAGAGTGCCACAGGATTTGGTTCTGGCACCATTACTCTTATTGATCTTTGTAAGAGACATGCTAGAAGGTTTAGAATCCTACTTGAATATGTTCGCAGATGATGCAAAAGTCATTAGGGAAGTGAGAAGTGAAGACAATTGGATCACCTTACCTAAACAGTCTCCAAAGTTGATCTGAAACATGGTTGATAAATTTCAACCCAAGTAGATATAAAGTGATGGGGTTGAGACAAAGTGAAAAATGACTTCAATATGATTATTACCTAGCAGGAATTAAACTACAAGATTCTGTTTGTGAGAGAGACCTAGGAGTAGACATCATCGCTAGACTTGTCACCAGAGTCCCATATTAGGAGAATAGCAAAGACGACAGACTGTCTTCTGGCATATATCAAAATAGCTTTCAAATATATGGATGAAGAAATATTTAGCAAGTTATTCATATCCTACATAAAACCAAAACTAAAATATGCTTCTCAGGTTTGGTCACTGCACCTAAAGAAGCACAAAGAACTTATAGCGAAGGTCCAGTGGATGGTAACAAGGATGGTGCCAGAATTAAGAGAGCTGAGCTGTAGGGAAAGGCAGGAAGCTTTAAATTTACCCACCTTTGATGAAAATAGAGTGAGGGGTAACCTGATCAGAACTAGTAACTTCTTTAAAGAGATCAATGAAGTGGACAGTAGACAGTATTTTGAGAGGTGTAGGGATAGAGGAACCAGAGGACATAACATGAAATTAAATAGGAAACTTGTAAAGAAATATATTTGTCGTAGATAAGAGGTGGATGATTGGAAGAGAAAGACTGAGGACATGGTTAATGCAGACAGCATACATAAATTCAAGAGTTGTATGACTGTAAAGTGTTTTCAAGATATGGGGCCCCTTGAGTGTAAAAACTCCCTCCCTGTACAGTACAAATAGGTAATTACACATGCACAAGACCAAAGGTAACACAACTAGAGCTGGCATTGAAAAAAAGTGAGGAAATATTTCAAGGATCATGATGGAAATCATGCGACAAGAAGAATTACAAGATATAAGAGGTCACATTTATGAATATGTCAGAAACATGGTTTAATGGAGATGATTCAGGAGATACAAAATCAGAAGAAAGAGGATGAAGCCTTTAAAAAGCAAACAAAGCCAAATGGATTAGAGGCTTTTCATTCAGAGGAAGGCAATAGTTAGCAGGCAACCAACGACCAGGGAGATATACAAGTACTACCCACATGGGTAGGGAGGGTTAGTGCTGGCTACATAGTGAGCCCGCACTTCAGTGATTGTCAAGTTGCACCCCTCTGACTCGGGTAGCTGTACTTCTTTCTGCCTCACCCACACATGGACTACTAACATTCTATTTACAAGTATACAATCTCCCTTTGTCATACATAATACTTGACAACACTTAACTCATGCAGCTCATTCTTTGTAACTTTAGATTTTCCTGCTGTGAGCATTATGTGCAAGTCTTGTCTTTTGGCAAAATGGTAAGAGCAGTACATGGAGGTAGAAGGAAGGAACATTTAGGTAGGAGCATTGGGTAGAAAAATGAAGTAGAAATAGCTGGTAGGAATATTAAGCAGGAGCATAAAGAAAACAAAGTCAGTAGGAACATTAGGTAGCGGCCTCTACAAACACTGTGCAAGAGATGCCTTCTGCCTGTTGAGAGTGAGGCACTAAAGGCAAAGAAGTAGCAATGGAATTCACTAGTTATGGAGACTCTGTTGCCATGGCCACCCTCTTAAGGGAGTTACAGGTGGTAAAAGGCATCAGAGATATAGATAGATAGATATATATGGGAAAGGACTATAATGCATTCAAAATCTATTGACAATATTTGGCAGGGAATTGTAGGAACAATATCAGCAGCCATTCAGATAGCAGAAAAGGAAAAAGCACTTACAGAATCTATTGAATCAGTATTGACAGCTGTTCAGTTACAGAAAGGGGTTGATACACATAGACTGATGATAGGCCTGGGAAATTTAAAAAGAGCATTTTCAGCAGCAGATCAACAGATGCAGAGCTTGGAGAGTGAAGGAGAGGAACATAGACCTGGGTTGACACAAAGAGAGGCACACGAGAAATTAAGTGAAGCAGTTTAGATAATGATTTGCATTTTCAGAGATTAAGCAATAAGAAAGTTTATGGGCTAGTTGATGGAAGGTTTAGAAAAGTACAGAGCATACAGGATCAGTGCTTTCTAACTAAAAGAGAGATTATAGAGAAAGTCAAAAGACACAGAGCAATATTGCCACCTCTTCACTCAAGGACCTAGCTGAAAAGTGGGTGGTGCCAAAATTAGAAAGATCAGCAAAACAGGAGGTTGACAGACAATAGTAAAGCAGAAGGTTGATAGACATAAATCAATGATTATTCATGGCTTGGAAGAAGACCATGCACCAGATAAGGAATAAAGGGGAAAGGAGGAGGAAATGCCTGTTGAAAGATTGTTGGAAGCTGTAGGACTGCCAGATGAGATTTCTTTGATGAAGGAAAGAAGAATTAGTGGTTATATCCAAGACATAAGGGGCAACTAGTTATGGTTACATTTGACATGGAGTCATCAAGTCAGAAAGTACTTAGAAAAGCTAAGAATCTTAAATGCTGGGTAGAATTTGGTGGGATGTTCATTTTCTTCATATTTGTTTACCAATTTCCCATCTTAGCAAAGTAGCCCTAGTAACAAAGAAAGAAAGACTGCATGTGCTCACATCCATTTTCTAGCTGTCATGTTCATTGCACTGAAATCACAGCCCCCTATCCACAACCAGACCCCACAGACTTTTCCATACTTTTGCTAGGCCACTTCACATGCCCTGGTTAAATCCATTGACAGCATATTGCCCACTGTATACCACAACATTTCAGTTCACTCTATCCCACTCATGTCTTTGACCCTCTTGCATGTTTAGGCACCTGATCATTCAAAATCTCTTTCACTCTATCCTTCCCCTCTCCTTGTTCCCTCCACTTCTGACACACATATATCAACTTTGCTAACTTCTCCTCACTCATTCTCTCCATTTGTCCAAACCATTTCAGCATACTGTCTTCAGCTTTCCTGACTACGCTCCTCTCATTACCACACCTCTCTCTTGCCCATTTATTACTTAATAAATCAAACCACCTCACACCACATATTGTCCTCAAACATTTCATTTCCAACACATCCCCCCTCCTCGGCACAAGCTCATATATAACTCATGCCTTGCTTCCACACAACATCATTGAGATTAGTACACCTTCAAACATACCCATTTTTGCCCTCCCACATAATGACGTATCTTTCCAAACAATTCTCAACACACCCAGTACCTTCATCCTATGTCTCACTTCCACTTCCATGGTTCCATTTGCTGCTATTTGTACTCCCAGGTATCTGAAACATTTCACTTCCTCCAAATTTTCTCCTTACAAACTCATTTCCCTACTAACCTCTCCTTCTGCCCTGCTAGACCTAATAACTCTGCTTTTATGTACATTTGCTCTCAACTTCCTCCCTTCATGCACACACTCCCAAACTCAGTCACCAAAATCTGCAGTTTCTCACTCGGGTCTGCCACCAATGCTGTGTCATCAGCAAATGACAACTGACTCCTTTCCCAGTTGCCCTCACCTCCTGCAGTCTGCATACTTGCCCCTCTTTCCAAGGCTCTTATATCTGCCTACCTCCCTCACAATCATATCTATTAACAAATTTAACAGCCATTGTGACATCATAGGCATGTGCTGAAGACCAACCTTCAACTGGAACCACACACTCACCTCTCTACCTACTTGTTTACATGCCTTACACTCTTGATATTGATCAAATGTGATAGATCAGAGGAAGAGAGGAAAGAAAAGCAAAGAATGCAGTCAGAAGCTAAAAACTGGAGTGCCACCACTGGGCAAGAGGATGGATCAGCCTTGCTAGCACTGCAAAGAAGTCAGGAGTGTTAAGATATGGTAACATCAGACTAAAAGTAATGTACTTAAACATTGATGGATCAATAGTTAGTGGTAAAGGAGTGGAACTCAAGGATGGTATAAGGGAAACTGTACCTGATACTGTTGGAGTTGTGGAAACTAAGCTTACCAAAGTGATAAGATTTCACTTGTTTTGCCCAGAAGGATACATGATAAGAAGAAAGGTAAGAGAATGATATTTATATTACCCTATCCATGTGCTTAAAGGTGCTTTTGCTATTTGCAATTCTCCTGGCATGGTGTTTTGGTGAAAAGTCAGTTACAGTGTTAACCGTAAATTTCTTCTCACATACAGATTCGTATAGCTTGTTTTTCACAAAATTATATTCATACAGAGGCCTTTTATTAACCAATCTCAAAGGTTAGGGTGAGCAGCTGGGTTAGCTGTAAATTTGTTGCCAGTTCAGAATTCACATGTGAGCCTAAATGATTCATAGGTAGTGATGCTTACCACTTATGTACTGTTTTATCTTTCACACAAAGTGATGTATGGCATACTATATATTATATGAATCTTAGAAATTTTAATTTTTCGTTTTTATTCAATTCAAGTGGTAATCACAGTTTTTATTGATATATCCTGCTCAGGTGATGTTAAGCCTCCTCTTTCCACCTTTGATCCTTGTTCTTGGATTCCGTAGTAGGGAAGAACTGAAGACAATGCCGCAGACTCGTGAAGAGCATCAAGATGATGACCCTGAGAGATCTTCTGACTCAGAAAGTGATACAGAATCTGATGAAGACAATCTGGATATGAGAAATGAGCATGATCCAGAGGTAAGACTATTAAAAGATTAAATGCAAACCATTACAGGAAGAAAGAATAATGTGTGTGCTAAGTTATATTCTTTTTATATTATTTTTTTCATTTACATTTTGTAAAATATTTGTTTTTGACTTTGTCCTGTCACTGTTGCAATCTGTGTTTAATCTGAATCTTATGTATATATACCTTCATATGCTGGTCTATCTATCTATCTATGTCTATTTCTCTGATGCCATTCCCTCCGAGAACTCCCATCAAGTGGGTGGCCATGACAAAAGAGTCTCCTTTATCCCTGTCCTTACATGCCTTCCTTGCATACACCACTCCATGCATTCTTCTGCTTGCACCATTTCTCTCCCTCTTGTAATCTTTCACTCTATTTCCCCGGGTCACAGGTGATCTTTCTTTCACACCTACCCTTTTAATTGTGTTATCATACACCCTCCTTTTAAACTCTCCATCTTGCATTCTTTCCACATTCCCAAATCACCTCAAAGAAGTACATTTCACTCACTCTACTACTCTGCAGCTCATTCTTTTTTAATTCCTTGCCATACTGCATCTCTCAAACACTCCCTCATTCCTATCTTTGTTTCATCTAGTCATACAACATGCTCCTCTCTAATAGCTCATTTCAACAGCCTGGATTCTTTACCTTTGTGACTCATTCCATGTCCATGTTTAGGACTATGCTGTCCCTTAATCTTTTTCGTCACTACTATACTTACACCTCTACACTTCATTATTTTATTAAGGGACCCAATGACTTTTCTTCCCTGTACTGCTCTCTCCCTTATCTCTCCTTTCACATCACCGAAGTTACCCAAGATAGCTCTTAAATACTTAAATTCTCTCACCTGCTCTAGTCTTTCTTCCCCCATATCTATAACACAGTTTTAGATACTTTCTTCTTTCTTTTTATGGAATTTTGCAAAATCTGTACTATCACTTTGTTTTCTTTCATAAACCAGTACTGTACTTTTACTTGCATTTACCTTCAGTTGCCTATGCTTACTTACATCATAAAAGACACAACCTTCTGCAACTCCTCTTCACTTTCAGAAAAGGACACTGTATCATTTACAAATAGGCTTGTCATTAGCCACCATACTTCACTGCCACACTCCATCTCTGCACCCCGTTTCCCAAGTTTTGCTTTCATCTCTCTTATCATTTTTCCATATATATGTAAAAAAGCCTCAGTGATATCACACAGCCCTGCTTCACACCCACATGTATAGTGAAACTTTTGCTAAACTCTCCATCGACTCTTGAACATGCATTTCCTCCTCAAAAGAAGACTTTTATGCCATCTAACAGTTGTTTCCCTACCCCATACATCCTTTACATACCCCCTTAAGGCATTCCACTCAACCATGTCGTATGCTTTCTCAAGATCAGCAAAAGCTGCATACAACTTCTCACCTTTTGCTTGATACTTTTTCACAATCATTTCGCCACAAAAATCTGATCCACACATTTCCTACCTTTCCCAAAACCCCCATTTTCCTTATTCATTCTGCATTCAGTCACTTCCATCACTCTGTCAATCAACACTCTTGCATACACTTTTCCTGGTATACTTAACAGACTTGTTCCTGTATACTTGCCACACACATCCTAAGCACCTTTCCTCTGAATGAAGGAACAATAATAGTTTTCACCTAGTGCTCAGACATAACCTTGTTACCATGCTAAATTACATATCATATGTATCCAGTCTATCTCACTTTCTCCTCCATATTTCAGCTTTCAGCCATAATCCCATCCACTCCTTGTGCCTCATTATCGCCCTTGTTTACCTCCCTTTTTGCATCATCTTCCTTTCATCCTCCATACCCATACATGAAACAACTGCTGCCTCACCTGATCACATATTCATCAGTTCTTCAAAATACTCTTTCTGTCTTCCTTTCACTTCCTTCTTTTGATTCCCCATCTCCCCTGCCTTACTTTTCACATTAACGTTTCCACTCTTACATCCACCTCTTTCCAGGCAATATTTACTACACCCTCTTCTTCACTATATATCTATCTTTATTACACCCTCTTACCTACACCTTTGATTTTACTAGACTTTGACCTCACCCATTTAGTTAAGATGAAAGGCAATCTTATCTTCAGTTTCAATGCCACTGACCTTTGACCATGTCATAGGCCATCTTAACTACATTCTTGATGCCACAAGATGTTGATCTGCCTCTAACACTATCGGTCAAAGGCCATCTTTGCTATACCTTCAACTTTCCTACAACCTTATGTTCACTGTACCTAATCTTTGATACAATTCATCGTCACCACACCATTATCTTCAGTACACCCTTGATACCATTGCCCCTTGACCTGGCACATAAGGATCATAAGGATCAAGTTAAAGAGGATAATCCTGAGATGACAGACCAGGGAATAGCAAGCTTGGGAGACAGCAAACCTGGACTGCAACTAGACTTTTGACATACTGGCCTTTGACCTGATGCTCATGGGTCCCGCCGAATGCTTCAAAATGCAGTGATGGTGCATGTGACCAAATGCATCTCTACTGTTTCAGGTTAAACATGTAGAATGTTGGAAAGCATAAATAATAAAAAAAGACAAGTTTTCCTTCTTCAGAGGAAGACACAATTAACCCTTTGACAATGGGCATGGTGCAAACATTCCATTGTTTCTTTTATAAAATGAGAGCTTTCATTCAAAAGTTACAAATAACACAGAGCTATACAGTACCTGGTCCAATGCAAGGTGAGTAGTTAGAGGGAAAAGTGAATAAGATATTTGACAGCTCCAGATAAAAGAGGAAGACTTTGAAATGATGATTCTCTCTTTGTGCTAAGCATGTTTTCATATTATACTCTTATCCAGTAAACAAGCACAGTATTACTGGTAAATAATGAATGTATTTATAAATATACCTTTCACATTAAAATTCACTGTGAGGGAGATTGGCTGGCAAGAGTGGGGACGATATTGAAGGACTTGTTTCTTTATATTGGAAACTTTATTCATCCATCATACATACTCCTATTTTATACAAACTCTTATTTCATATAAAGATACAGCATTGATAGTAGGTAACATGAATATATGTAGATTGCACCTTTCACATCACATAGAATTTTGAGGAAATTGCATGTCTAGCATGTATGGGGAGAAAATTGGAGGTGTTTTATTTTTGGAAACATTCTAGTTCTTTACATGTCATCTGTTACTAAAGTCCTCCAGTATCCCAGGATTACATAAAGAAAATAGGTGCAGCTGTTAAGAAATTTATTCTGTAAATGCAATTCATGGGGATTCCTCCCCCTCCTAGCATAATCCAGCTAGATTTGCCCTACAAGTCACTTACTTATTCATGTTTTTATGTTATTCTTCTTTACTTTCCTTACCAACTATTGATTATCATAAGTGTTCCTCCTAATACCTTAAACGATCCAACAAACTATATATTTTTCTTGGGGTCACAGTGTATGCATGACCTGCATGTGAATGGCTGTACACTTATAATGGTGGTTGTACGGAAACTGAGGATAGCAGAAAATATACTGAAGTCTTCTTAGCAATAGAAGAGAAGTCTAGAGGTTACTAATGGTACAATAAGTCAACTGGATAGTTAAAGAGAGGCAGAAAGAGTAAGCACTTTAATTGTTGTTGGCCACCAAAATTTTAGAGCTCAACAATTTTAGTTGACTGCCATTTAAGGTTTGGGGACTGTGCATTTGACTTTCAAATATTATTGTTGTTGTGGTATGAACATCTGAATCATCTGTGAGAAACTAAGGTTCATAAGAAAGATCTTCAGTTTCATATTGTTAAACCTTTCTTATAGTAGTGTTATTTTTCATACACTACTAAATATTAAGTATCATTTCTTTAAATAACACTTTATAACTGCTTGTTTTTAATATCGTTGTGTTATATGAAGGGTATACACAATATTGATTAATTTTCCTCATTTGCACTTCTTGTTTGTATAAGTGGAGCTGGGTGTTTTATGGTCCCTGCTTTGATGTTTATTTACTCTCTTAGTTAAATCTAAGAATTGTAATATTTACATATTGCATTAGGTGTATAATTTCCACCTCAGTGCCAAGGATAGATTTTTTTCAAGAATGCATTTTTCTCTGTCGTTTCGTTGTTTGTCCCTCTCCTTCTAGGCACAACTGGTCAACTCTGTGTCGCTTCCCTCTCACCCCGTCACCCCAACCCTCCAGTCTGAGGTAGGACCTCCTGGAGGGGATTACATTAAGTTAAAGCTGGTAATTATAGAAAGAATGATGAAAGTATATGCAGTTTAATCTATACTGATATAGATTTCAGCTTGGTTATCATGTGCAATGAATAGGTTATAACATAGTGGTATATTTACATCCAATTTGTTTGTGCTGTTCTTGTAATGCCTTATCCTTTGAATGACGAAAGTACTCAGAAGTATATGTGGTTGGCATTTTGCCATGGAATTTTGCTTGGAATAGTTTTGAAAATAGGAAAAAAAAAATACCTGCTTTATGTTTTATCATATAAGATTATATTGTTAAAACTAAAGTGATATTTATTGCTTGAGCTGAAAAGAAATGGTAAGATGTCAGCAGTAACATATCATTGTATGGTTCTCCTTTCAGGCTCCGCTATGCAACAGCAACAATGCTGCATCACTCTCAAGCACTCTTTTAGCCCCTCCTTCGCAACCAGAGGTTACTAACACAGTGGATGGACATATTCCCCCAGTGAGACAAAATGGTGTATCCACATGTCATCTGTCTGTCTTGGATTCAACTATTTTTAATGATATCAACTCCAAACAGCTGCCAGCAAGAATAAAACTTTATGAGTTTTATAATGCTCCCATTACAAAGTTCTGGGCTCATTCTGTAAGATATACATTAGTTTGTTGCTGTTGAATTTGTTTTGAACCATGTCTGTGCATATGTCGCTGATTCAGGGTCATGGACAATGTTTTCTGTTTCTATATGATTTTTCATGAAAAAGGATTTTTTTTTTTTGCTGCATCTAATTGCTTCTTATGCCCTTGTGAGGTAACCTCAGAAGCAGAGGGATAATCTGTATCATTTGCACACATCCAGGCTCTAGCATTCGTGAAATTATAAAAATCGATTTCTTCCTTCAAGGAAGGTTAGTGAGCAAGGAAAATAGGTGAGCCTTTCCCTCCTTAGGAAAAATAGGCAAAATTCAAGTAATAAACCAGGGGTAGTCCCACCATCTGCCCCAAAAGATAGAATCAAATTACACAAGCCATTGCTCACCACAGTATCTTCCAAAGGAAATTGCCGCATGCTATGAGCTCAGATTCAGATGAGCATGTGCACATCAAATCCCCTCATTCCTGCAAAACCCCAACGTATACAATGAGAAATATAAGAGAATATTATTGGTAAGAAGGGGAGTCAAGAAAACTTACGGAAGCTTGTTCACTATCCCTCCTTTGTGGGAAGAAATAGCTTCTCATGAGTGCTATCTATCTGTCTGTCTATCTATCTACCTATATATCTGTCTATATTTCTGTCTGTCTGTCTCATTCTCTCTTTATCTATCTATCTATGTATCTACTTATTTGTTTACCTCAGTTTCTCTCTTTGTGTGTCTGTGTCAGTTTATGTTTGTTTGTTTGTCTGTCAGTTTATCTATTAGTCTGTTTCTGTGCCTTTTATGTATCTGTGTATGTGTCTGCTTATCTGTCTGTCTTTGTATCTCTTTATGTTTGTCACCTTACCAATCTGTCTATCTTTGCATCCAAGTCCATCTGCTCGTTTATCTATTTGTCTATTTCTGTGTCTGTTTATTTGACTTTGTATCTGTTGTGTCTGTTTATTTCTCTCTTTATAT
>JAUUDW010648950.1:0-10694 GCA_032361385.1 Panulirus guttatus | reverse complement strand
GACAGGAATTATTTTTCCTCAGCTGAACGCTACTCCGACGTAGTTCCTTTAATAAGGAAGCCATTTCCATGTTATCGTTCATCACGTTGATACTGGCTTTGAATGTCGGGCCTATGGTATCCTTGGTGTTTTTCCAACCCATTTACACACCTAAGAATTCTTTAGGGTTCTTCTCCGCACAGCAAGAAACAATCTTTTCGTATTCTGTTTTCCTGTCCCTTAAGTTCCTTCCTAATATTCTCTTTGTAGTCTTATATACCTTCCATGATCCCGTGGATCGTCGTTTACACTAATCCCGATGGTATTATGGTTAATCCTACCCAAGCTCTCCCCAGCCTCATAAAAAGCTAATTAGATCTCTGTCTGTGGTAAGGACTGACGCTAAACTTTGGTTGACTTGCCATGGGTTTTGATTCATCTCAAATGGAAACAATCTTCTGGGAATTCAATTAAGTCTCTTTCCCTCAGGTCACCTGCTGAGAAATCCCATTTGATTGCAGGGTTATCAGTACCTACAGTCATTGCTCCTTTATGACTTGCTAGAGATTTAATATCTTCATATTAAGGAGTATTATATCCAAGCACTGGGAGAGAGGGAGGAAGGGAGAAATATAGGGGTAGAGGCAGGATGAAAAAGGGAGGCTGAGTGTGAAGAAGGAAGATAATTAGCGAGGGAGAAACAGAAATGTGTAGAGAGGGAGAGAGTGAAGAAGAAAAAGATGTAGAAAGGGAAAACGTGGATGATGGAGAGAGGAAGAAGGGAAGTGATGATAGGATGGAGACAAAAATGTGAGAATGGGATAGATTTTGGGAAGCGGTAAGGGATATCATAGGAAGGGAGGGAGTTAAGAAGGTAGGGAGAGATGTAGGGAAGAAGGAAGAAAGCCAGAGGTGTAAGGGAGGGGAGAGATAAGGATGATGATACTATACAAATCATCTGCATGCTACCCACGTTACACCATGTGACAGACGTGTAGTACAATGGTGTGGCCCCGTGAGGCACTGGACTCTTACCCATTTGCGGATCCAAGTATATCTCCCTTGAATTTGTGGAGGTATTCCGTATAATTTGCCTTTACTTGTATAGGTCCTGGGAAAGCAACGTATGATCAACTCAGAGCTGATGAACGAGAGCCCTGCCTCAATCTGTATGCAGCTCAGTATTTGTTTTAATTCTTGGGCAGAAATAACGGAATGACGATAAGATATGATATGATTGCAGATGATCAGCGTTGAGGAAGTGAAGAGTACATACGCGCATATTTACACAGCGATACAAGGTGATACGTGATGTACCCTGGTTGTTGGATACACCGTTCCAATGCTGAAGAACTGGTATTTGATGCATCTGCATGACTGAGGAATGTTCAGGGTAGGTCCACACAGTGTTCCTGTAGCCCTGGTGTCGTGATTGGTAATCTACTGTTGCCATTAGTACGCTCTGGTATTCTAGCAAGCTGTTCATCCTTTGGACATACCAAGGAATATAGAAAATCTCTGATGACTCAATACAAAGAAACTTTGTTGTTTAGATACGAGGAAACTGTGATCGAGAAAAGGAGCCAACAAAGATTAATCTAATGACTCTCTCGTAGGGCTCAGACAACAGCCTATAGGTTTGGAGCTCGTCAGCGCCAGCAGAACATTGGAACAGTCTGTGCCCTCAGATTACAGCCAATAGGTTCAATGTTCCTCTACACCAGCAGCACACTGGAACATTTCATGGCACCGGTCTGCAGCCTGTATGTTCAGTGTTCCTCTACACCAGCAGAACATTTAAATAGGCTGTAGCTTCAGACTACAGACTAGAGCCTGTAGGTTCAGTGTTCCTCAGCACAAGCAGGAAGCTCAGAAAAGCCTGTAGCCTCAGCATTCTGCCCGTAGGTCACGTGCTTGGTGTACCTCAGCGCCAGTGTAATACCCAGACAGTTTAAGGTCTCAGGGAGCAGCATTATGTGGCCACATCTCGTCCAGGTCTTTGTGAGTTTCTTTCATGTGTGACAAAGGGCCCGCACCTCACTCCCGTTACACCACAGTATTGTGGTCTGTCACAAAAGATGGAACCCACAGTGAGATGGTTTCATTTCCATTTTCTGTCCTCATTGTTCCTGAATTTTTCTGGGGAAAAATTTTGCTAGGTAATACAAATGTTAAAAGGGTACGTCTGGCCATGTGTTCTGGGCACCAAAAGTACACGAATTAACCATGAAATTCCTACACGCGAGATTATGAATTACCTCACTAAAATACCCGGCCACATACTAGGCTGGACACCTGTCCCACGCCTCCATGTACTCAGCTGGACCCCAGCCTCTCTGTTCCATGTGCTCAGCCGAACCCCAGCCTCACACTTCCATGAACTCGCTTGGATGGGGTCATGACGACAATAAAGGCACATTCTTCCGTCCGCCGTTATGGGCCAAAACCCAGTAGAAAGGTTTCTTTCAGTCTTTCTCCGAGAAGTCGACCAAAACTCAGCTAATCTTTGCGTTGCCACTGTTCATTGTCAGTGATTTTTTCCCCGTCTAACCAGCGTCAATAAGGCAAACGACAGTAATGTGTTTCTTCGGTTTAGATAAGGAGCGAATGAAAAGGGGGTCTCTAAGTAAAGTCGATGTTCAAGTAACCTCTGTTATGATTAAGACTGCGTGAAGGAATAAAAGAAATTTTATGTAAAGTGTTGGAAATTCTAAAAACTATCATGGAAGCTTACTTGATCTTAAACGTGAGTTGTGGAATGTTATAATGTGATAGTTGTGTATTACTTAGGAATTAAAATATACACAAAAAATACAAACGAACTTGAATGTTCTTATTACTTTTAATGAGACACTTGGGCTTGATTACATTTGCAGTTCCATTTGCATTAGAAGCAACAGCTCGCATTATATTAAGAGCAACAACTTGTACATATTAGAAGCAACTGCTCGCGTTGTGTAAGAAGCAACAGCTCACATTATATTACGAGCAACACCTCGTATTATAATAGGAGGAACAGCTTGCATTTCTTCTCCAATTATTGGAATGATTTCTCAGTTCATGATTTTATGTTGGTAAGAGTGGAGACCCCAAGCTGGCACAGGCAAGACGCAGGGAGCTGCATGAGGATTACAAAAGCAGTTTGCTCTATCAGAGGATATTGTTTTTTTTTTACTATATGTACCCAGAGTGTGTAAATTTCAATTACATGTGTTTTGATTTTAAAGTGGAATGGTTACGGATATCAGGCATCTGCTCTTCCTCCTTGAGACTAAGCTGCAATTTGTTTGATGTAGCTTCAGTAAATGGATTTCTAGGTCAGGCATATCTGGCAATGTATATACTGGGAAAATACTCCTGACGTTTCTTTACTATCTGTTGCACCCGCATTTGGGACCACGTCCATAGTACACTCATTTGCACTCAACTACCAGAGCTTTATCCTCTCCTTCGTAACATTAATCTCATCTGAAGAAGAGAACTATTTGTCGTTCTTCCCTTACATGTTGCTATTTACCTCATTCATGTGTTCAGAAATGTCTCGGTAAGATAACTTGGCAGACCAAGTGTCATCCCCCAGTACTTGACAAAATTCCTCTTGCTTTACTTGGTTCATATGTAATCATTTCTTCATTTCTTCTTTCACGTCATACACACGGCACAATGATCATCCTCTTGATGTCTTCGCAAGGTTTAGTTAGTTAAGGCTGACTTAAGTGGTTGTTTTTTTATGTAGTTCACCGTTTTCACGGCTTTAATACAGTCTTCAGGTCATGTCCCGCTGGCCTTGCAGCCAGCGCTTCATTATGCAGGAAACATTTTGTTATGATTCATATTTTCTCTTTTTTGCTAATGACACAAACTCTTTTGTTGACCCAGCCAGTGAAGGGACACTACACCATTTATACAAATTATTGCAAATGATTTCTCCGATAAACCAACATTGACCAACAGACTGAAGTTAGTCATTCAGTGTATTGCATTTATCTGGGCCGTTGTAGTTTTTCTCGTTCTTAGCAACATAAAACTCTTTTGCAATCCTATCCTCATCAATATACCGATGAACGCTTACAGTTGAACCTTTCCTACATGTATATCTGTCGATTCGTCCACCTGGATGGTGTATACGTCCTTTACACTATCACAGACACTTTTTTCATTGTCAGCTGACATGTCAGGAATACGCCTGCTAATGGTACTAGGCGAGATAGGATCTTTTTTTTTTTTCCACTAGTTGTTCAGCTCCAGCTCCAAACATTAACGTAACTAGGGCACTGCAGACAGGAGGGATGGGTCACTCGCTGATTATGTAAATGGCCTCACTACTTTAACAATCAATTCTGCTACTAAATACCTGGTTGGCCACCTGAGTTACGTCCGAAAGCTTAACTCTTTTAACAATATTCAAACTTTGTTATTAATGAGTACTTAAACAGTCTCAGGAAGTAGTCGAGGGGATGGCCAGGAAGATAACTTGTTATTAATGAGAGATCTCCCTCTAGTTTACTTGGAACCATCGCTTCACTTGACAAGTTTTCACCGCAAATAATGTATTGCAGATCAGGATTAAGTTTCTCGTCACACCAAATGAATTCCATTGGCAGAAAACTGATCCCATACAAACAGCTTTTTTCATTATTAAATTGCTTCATTGCTTCACTGCACAACATTTCTACCTTCGCCTATCACCATCCTCACCACTACAATCTTCACATTACATTCTTTTAATGATAAACTCTTGCATATCTTTTTTTTTTAAGGCATTGTTCGAACATTCAGATTTTAGATTTTTCTCGGTTCGTCTGGGAAACGGATGGACTTTACCGATGGGGAGGCAGATGGGTACTGGTTACTCGGGTGATGGATCGCTCGCTAAGCAGAAGCGTCGTTGCCACATGAGATTCTTAGTTCATAGTCTATGTTACTGTGTGTTTTGTTTATAAAAATCATAAGTCATTTTGATGGTACATCAATAACAGGTTTTCTGCTGTATCACAAAACTACAAAACATTATGCTGTATGATTAAGTCCAATTTTCTGCGGCACAGCTACGAGACATCTGTGCACCAGTTACGAATCAGTTTACTAGAAGATGATCAACCAAAACAAACAGCTGTGTATTGTTGATGCTGTGGCTCCATAAGACGCGAGATTGATTCAGATGGGGTGAATATTCATATGGTTCATGTTCGTCCTCTAAATTCTCTCTCTCTCTCTCTCTCTCTCTCTCTCTCTCTCTCTCTCTCTCTCTCTCTCTCCTTCCCGCATTGTGCTCTGTCTTGTCAACCCTGACAATCCCTCCCAGTGCTGTCTCGTCAGCCCTGACAGTCCCTCCCTCTGCCCTGACTCATCACCGCTGACAGCACTGACACCCCTAAAATTGATGTGTTACAAGTAGATATCGTTCACTGTTTGCCCACTGCATTCGGTATTCTCCGCCCAACAGCACTTCGTCTCTCACACAATTCATCACCGGAAAAAAAGTGGGAAGTGGAAAAGTAATCATTGCTCGCCGAGGTAATCAGATTAACCATGATCCCGCGTGATTAATGTCTGTGCAATTTGTCCATAGCTATAAATTCAAATGCTGTAACTTTCGGACGGGTTTTCTACGACCTGCCGCTCTTAACTAGCAGGTAACGTGAGCTGTTTGCTCTGGCTGTCAGCTGGTAGCGTTAGGGTTCGCTGGTCACACGGTGACGTCTCACTTAACCTATACCAGGTCATCAAAGGTCATTTCAACCCAACGGGTTGGCAACGTTAATCGTATTCTCATCAGTCTGAATTCAAATGTGACAAAATTTACGTTCTTACTTTTATGCCTTCCAGTTGCCATCCCCGCCAGCCCGAGTAATGTCACTCTCAATAGCTTTCAAATGCTGCTGTCACCGTCAGTAGCTCTCATGTTATACTGTTACTCTCAGTAGTGCACATATAATACTGTCACTCATAGTTCCAGTTGACGTACCAGCGAATGCTGGCCTAACCCATCGCCAATATCGTTACTGTGAATCATTCCAAGGACTCGCACAACATTTAGACTTGTCGTGCTGGGTGTTGAGTATACTGGGAGAACTTGACCTGAACTCAAGGAAACAGATCAGACCAGAGGGGCTGCCTGTCACCAGCTCGTTCATACCAGACGCGAGGGGCTCGTGTATGAGACTGTAGACAACTTAGGTCAGGATATCATTATGGCAACCCGTGGTGTGTGGTAGTGCCTGGTTCACCCCTCCCCTTGGTGTGTGATTGTGACCTAACTGGCCCTGCCGTGGTGTGTGGTAGTGACCTGGCTCCCCCCATTCACTGGTGTGTGGGAGCCTTACGTTCTTGGGGCTACGTCTCTTATCTTAGTTTTCTAGTCAATTTTTCATTTTCTTCTTCTTCTTCCAAGAGTTGTGGAATTTGCTTCATTCCGGCTTAACTTGCTCCACCTGAAGAAATCCTTCCTCACATCCCTCTGTACACTTGCCTTCCTATTTCCAGTTGTGTCTCTTTTTTGGACCCTTTCCTAACACCAAGAGACTGTTCACTTCCAAGGTACCATGAACTGTTAGAATATTGTACATAACTGTCATGTCTCACCGTTTCCTATTATGCAAAGTAAGGAGACTGAGGGTTTCCCTCCTCTCTTCGTAGCTCATTCCATTTAGGTCGAGTACCATTCTTTGTTGCATTCCTTTGGACCCTTTCCACCAACTCTTTGTGGCTCTTCCTGTGATGAGACCAGACTGTTGCGATATACTCCATCTCAGGGCGAACGTTCGTTTTGTATATCATCCTGAATGTCCCACTGTCCATGTACCCAAAGACAGTATCAATATGCAGTTCAGTTGACAATTTTTTTGTAAATGTGAACTCCAGTATGACACTCACCTTCAGGTCTATTCAAAACCTTTCCTATTTCCATGATCAAATGGTCTAGACTCAAAATTCATAAACCATTAGACGGACCACTACATCTCTTATAGGTCTCCAGTAATTCCCAATCTCAATTGCCATAACATTATCTTCAATAATAAACATATTTGGATAAGACTCGACCTCGTTCGGCAAATCAACTACGAACATCAGAAATAGTAATGGCTCCAGCACTGAGCCTTGGGGAACTTCGCTTGTCTCCCTCGCCCAGCTTGGACTAGCTCTCCTGACAAATGTTCTCCGTTCCCTTGCAATTAGGTAGCCGTCACTACGTTTGTACAGCTTTCCTTTTACTCCAGCTTGTATACATAACTTCGTCATTTGTCTCATGTGGGAGACATTATCATCGTCACACGAGGCCTCCTTCTGTTGTCACCCATTGAAGTACCTTGTAATTGTTAGGGAATTTTTGTATCTGCTGTCTGCTTAATCCCTCGAGCATCTTGTACATTATATTCATTAGGAATACTTGCTTATGATTCAGGACTGATGTGTGGCCGTGACCTGGCTGGCTCTCCTGCTGTGTGTGACAGTGGATTGACTCACCCTACCGTGGTTTGTGACTGTGACTTGGCTGACCCTACCCTGGTGTGTGGTAGTGACCCAGCTGACCTTACTGTGGTTTGTGGCAGTGGCTTGGTCACCCTTCCTCTGGTGTGGGGCAGTGAACTAGCTGACCTTACCCCGTGGTTTGTGGCAGTGAGTTGGTTGGCCCTTCCTTAGCGTTCGGCACTGACGTGGCTGATCTAACTGTGGAGTGCTGCAGTGACGTGGCTGGCTTTCCGTAGTGTGTGACAGCGACCTGGCTGGTCCGACCGTGGTATGTTTCAGTGATCCGGTTGCTTCCTCTCTGACCTCTCTAGTTCTTTATAGATGACAGTGTTCTGTCGTCTTGCAGATCCGTAGAGTGACCCAGGTCATTACCTCCACCTTCTTACAGTATAATATCTTTTCACACAACTCCGTTTAGAGCATAAGGTCTTGTTAAACCGAGAATCTTACAGATGTGTTATTGGTTATCCTGGGTTGTTTAACCTGCCACACTGCCTCTGTTGGTTATACTGATATACAACTGTCGCTCCTCACATCAGGTCCTAACTGTCAATGGCTGTACTGGTTCTTTGCTGTTTTTTGGCATCATACTATTAGTAGTAGTGCCAGTTCTTTAGTGCTGACAGTTATACCCATAACTGTTATTGTGGTCGTTATACCTGTAATATAATGTTGCTTATAATGCTACTCTGCTGTTATTAGTTACATTAGTACTTTGTTGTTATTAGATATATTTCTCTTAACGGCTATATTGGTACTTTGTTCTTAATGATTATACTGGTACTTTGCACTGATTGGTTATATGAGTACGATCCTGTGGTTGGTTATAATGTTACTACCTGTTGTCGGTTATCCCGATACTCTTGTCGGTAATGTTAGGACGTTTCTGTTGTTGGTACTTATAGAGCTTCACTGTTTTTGATAATAATAGTACTTTACTACTAATTGGTATAACGGATCTATTGATAAATCACTAATTACTACTGTTGAATAATAGTAAGTAATACTATTTGACAACCACTGATTACAACGGTTCCCTACTGTTCTTGGCTATACCAATACTTTACTATTGGTGATTATAACGGTACTCTGCCGTTCTTGGCTGTATCAGTACCCTACTACTGTTGAACATGACGGTCCTCTACTTTTTTTGGATAATATTTTATACTTTTGCTGGTTATACTAGCATTTTCATATTGTTATTTACAATGGTCATCTAGGTAGGATATTGTTCGCTACCACCTGCCACTATACACGTTGTCACCATCTGCCGCAGCACTCGTGGTCACCACCTGCTACCTTGGCCGTGGTAGAGGCTGAGGGGTTGTCAGGCAGGTCATGCCAGTACCACTGAGGCCTGTAGTCCCCCTCAGCTTTCTCAGCCAAACGTGGGAACATCGTTAGGTCCAGCTGAGGATGTATCAGCATCTGTTGTTGGGAATATATTCAGCCTTATCTGCGATAATCGTCAATCCCAGATGGATGTGTCCTCAGTACCAGCTGATGGTGTCCTCAATCCTAGCAGAAAATGTCCTCAGTCACAGCTGGGAGTGTCCTCACCCCATAGGAAGAGTTCTCAGCCTTAGCTGGTGGGGGTCTTCATTCCCATCTGGGAGTATCCTCGGTCTCAAGTGGGTGTGTCCTTAGTCCCGGGTGGCAGTGATCACAATCCCAACTGGGAGTGTCCTCAGTCCCATCTGGGGAATATCCTCAGTCCCAGATGGGTATGTCGTCAGTCCCAGCTGGGAGTTTCCTTAATCCCAGCTGGGAGTTTCCTTAATCCCAGATGGGAATGTCTTTATGCCAGTTCAGAGGTCCACTGTTGTACACCTGCCGTATGATGGCCACCTCTGACGCAGGTGTGGCCGGCTGGACCGGGTCCGGTCATGACGGCGTCACACCCGCTCAGCTCGACCCGTCAAGATCTGTGGTTGGGAAACGTTTTACCGCATGAGGGAACGAGTTGCCAAACAGTTATGAGGTGCGAGTTGCCAGCCATTAATGAGGTGTGAGTTGCTCGTCAGTTGTGAGGTGTGAGTTGCCAGCCAATTATGACACGTGAGTTGCCAGCCAGTTATGAGGTGTGAGTTGCCCACCAGTTATGAGGTGTGAGTTACCTATCATTTATAAGGTGTGAGCTGCCAGCCAGTTATGAGGTGTGAGTTGCCAGCCAGATTTGAGGTGTGAGTTAGCAACCAGTTATAATGTGTGAGTTGCCAGCCAGTTATGAGGTGTGAGTTGTCAGCCAGTTAGGAGGTGTGAGTTGCCAGCCACTTTTGATGTGTGAGTTGCCAGACAGTTATGAGGTGTGAGTTGACTGCCAGTTATGAGGTGTGAGTTGCCAGCCATTAATTAGGTGTGATTTGCCCGCCAGTTTTGAGGTGTGAGTTGCCAGCCGGTAATAAGGTGTGAGTTGCCAGCCAGTTATGACGTGTGAGTTGCCAGCCAGTTATGAGGTGTGAGTTGCCAGCCAGTTATGAGGTGTGAGTTGCCCACCAGTTATGAGGTGTGAGTTGCCTGCCATTTATGAGGTGTGAGTTGCCCACCAGTTATGAGGTGAGAGTTACCAGCCATTAATTAGGTGTGATTTGCCCGCCAGTTCTGAGGTGTGAGTTGCCAGCCCGTAATCAGGTGTGAGTTGCCAGCTAGTTATGAGGTGTGAGTGGCCCACCAGTTATGAGGTGTGAGTTGCCTGCCATTTATGAGGTGTGAGTTGCCCGCCAGTTGCAAGGTGTGAGTTACCAGCCAGTTATGAGATGTGAGTTGCCAGCCGGTAATAAGGATTGAGTTGCCAGCCAGTTATGAGGTATGAGTTGCCCGCCAGTTATGAAGTGTGAGTTCCAGCTAGTTATGAGGTGTGAGTTGCCCGCCAGTTATGGTGTGTGGGTTGCCATCCAGTTATGAGATGTTAGTTGCTAGCCGGTAATAAGGTGTGAGTTGCCAATCACTTATGAGGTGTGGGTTTCCAGCCAGTTTTGAGGTGTGAGTTGCCCGCCAGTTATGAGGTGTGAGTTGCGAGCCAGATTTGAGGTGTGAGCTGCCAGCCAGTTATGAGGTGTGGCTTGCCAGCCAGTTATGAGGTGTGAGTTGCCCGCCAGTTATGAGGTTTGCGTTGCCCGCCAGTTTTGAGGTATCAGTTGCCTACCGGTAATGAGGTGTGAGTTGCCACCCAGTTATGTGTGAGTTGCCAGGCGGAAAAATAGTGTGAGTTGCCAGCCAGTTATGAGATGTGAGTGCCGTCC
>JAUUDW010648928.1:0-10695 GCA_032361385.1 Panulirus guttatus | reverse complement strand
AGCAATTGGGGCCTGAACATACATGTAGGGGGTTGAAAGATGTTCTTGGAATTGAGTGATTTATAACAATGTGGTATACATGGGTCAATATACTGTCACCAAGGCTTGTGAAGTGGCTGGGGTATGCCATTGAAAGGTCTGTGGGGTTTGGCTGTGGAAAGGGAGCTGTGATTTCAGTGCATTACACATGACACCTAGAGAATAGATGTGAGCGAATGCAGCCTTTCTTCATCTGTTCGTGCCTCCACCTCACAAACTTGGGAAACAGTGATCAAGTCAAAAAAGAAAATAAAAGAGCAATCTGGGAGGATGGTCTCTCCCATTTGCTTGTTATTTGCATGGTAAGTAGACTTGCACTAGTGTATATGCCTCGTGTTTCATCTGTGATGGTGACTGCTGAGACCTTGAAATATCAAAAGGTTGAGTATGGAGGTTTGGTGTACCTTTTTGATAAGGCATCAGAAAGGTTTGATGTTCTTAATGGGATGTACATGTGGCTGTAGCTACCTATGTTTGATGATGGTCATATCGGCATCCTTAGGAGAAACTATACATGCATTTTGTTAAGGCTCACCATATTTTCTCCATCAATGTTTAAGTTTTTTACCATAGGAATTGTATATCAGTCAAACAAGCATCACTGATACTAAAAGAGATTTGCAGTCATAGAAAAGTATTCTGAGAAGGCATAACTTACAAAAAAATTTAAGATTGATTAAGCAAATAAACTTTTAAAAAATGACAACATTTTGTAAAGCAGCATGCATACTTATACAGTAATATAATTTCCACTAGGACCTTTCTCTGTGACCTTGGGGGTAATCCAAACAAGAAAAATGCAGATGATGAGAGCTCAATTCATTGTGTCTGTCGTGTGGGCCAAGCCAAGTCACCTTCTGCTGAAGATAGACGAGCTGCTTGTATTGTTATGATTCTGCAGTGGCGTGGACCAATTCTTCAGGATGGAGAAAAAGAAAGAGCACAATTAAATGCACAGGACAAGGTACAATATTTGCCTTTTTACGTTTCCATTCATGTTATTCCACTTAAAGTTATCTTACGTTTGCAGAGTGTACATTTTAGAAGCCCTACTGCATTTACTATATCACTCTTAGTACATATGAATTGAAAGTTATAGATTTTTGTGCATGTTAACAAAATACCATTTTTCACAGTTTAAGACAATATATCTTTTACACTACATTACATATGAATACTTTTATGTTTAGAAACGTAAAAGCAGCACTTAAACCTTTTGTTAGAAAGATATTCATGTTAGTTTGGCAGACATATAACTAAGATAAAAATAATTTATTTGTGCTAAATGAAGTGCAGTTTTTCTTTTGTTGTTAACCATGATACTTCAGCAGTTGAACTCATCATGAAAGATAAAGGAGTAGATATTGTGGTAGTTATAAAACTTTTTATGTACATCATGTTGTAGACCAAATTGGAGATGGAAGGATAGAGTGAAAAACATTTTAAGTGTTTGGTGCCCAAACATGCTGGAGGGTGTAAGGTGTGCATGGAGTAAAGTGAATTGGAGCAATATAGTATATGGGGGGGGGGACATGCTGTCAGTGAACTGAATCAGGTTATAAGAAGCAGCGAGAGGAAACCATGGAAAGGCCTGTGGGCCTGGTTGTGGATAGGGGTCTGTGGTTTTGGTGCATTACACATGATGGGTAGAGAATGGATGTGAGCAAATGCGGCCTTTCGTTCTTTGTTTCTGGCACTTCCTTGCTGATGCAGGAAACAATGAACAAGTATGAAAATAATTCCTTGTGTAGCGACATGGTTCCATTTCTAAAAACCTGTCACTAAGCAGTCAGTTGTTAACTAAGGAATTTAAACCCATTATATAAAGTGGGTTACATTCATGAGCTCTCAGTAAGATTCCATATTTAACTTCTTTGGAATGTACAAGCAGCATCTTAGCTGAAGGACTACTTAGTTCATACCTAGATATATTGATTTAGATGATATTTGATGAAAACTTAACAAAAGCTGCAGTGATGAGGGCTTCACATTGTGATGAAGTGGTTAAGGGTAGAGTGAGGGTCACTGGGAGGGAGAGTAGGGTGTTCTTCGTCACCCCATGAATTAACTGATAAGCAGTTTTAGCTGTGGCATGCTTCTTTTTTCTCTAAAAAGCTCATCATAGTATTGGGAAACATCTGTAAGCACAACAAGAAACTAAGTAAGAGACATTTTAGGAATGATATGATATTGGATGTCAAAAAAGTCATGGTTGTGAATGGACGAGCTATGCACTGAAATTGCACATGCTAACAGCACACAAAAATTTAAAAGTTGTATGTCAGCAAGATCTGCAAAATCTAAGAGACAGGGTGTTATAAGCATATAATTTCTTCCTGATTGTGCACAAAATGGCAAAAATAGGCAACTACTCATAGACGAGAGACGAACTGAAAGAAACCATATAGATAAATGCATAGAAACAGGCATACACATTTCCAGTGAAAAGATTGAGTGGATGCTGATACTTGATGAAGAAACAATAAGAACACAGTTCTCTTTGATCTTAATAAGAATGTGAAAGTTTGAATAATGAATGCTTGACAGATGAATATTAACAGATGAATATTAACATAATAACATTATCAATGACTTAGAATAAAACCAGTTGCTGTTGTCAGTGACTTACCTCCTTAATGACCTTACCCATTTGTAATATCAGTTTGAAGCATATTCAAAATTGATTCTGTACTTTCATTTGATGAAAATACAAGATGGAAGGATTTTATTGAGCTGTAGATTTAATGCCAATGAACGGATTCAGAGCCATCACAAATGATTCCAACTGTAGAAGGAAACGGTAAGAATGCAATTCTTAATGATGTTAATACTGGCACAGAAGGGGGTTAGCCTTTCCTGTAAAAGGTGACTGAGGCATGTACTGCTAGTGGTCAGCTGTACATAAGTGTTTACAATGATTATTAATTTGTGATGCTGTTTTTGGTCTTGCTGTTCATTGTTTCTGCTGCAAGTGTACAAGTGTCTACTGTTTTTACTAGTTTATGATGCTGTATTTTGATTTTGTATTGTTATTGCATTCAGAGTTGTCTATGTTAATGCTCTCTTATATACAGGTAGGAAATCTCATACCAGCATAACCAAAAAGCAAGTTTTTGAAGTTCTTGTTAACATGAAAATGTTTACTGTAATTATAAATTTTTGTCGCTGTTTTTGATATTATTATTTTTACATGCATTTGTTTGTAAATGGTTGCTCTATGATATTAGATAAACTGAATGGTTGATCTTTTACTTTTTCATATTTTTATAGATTCATAATTACCCCAGAACTTCTTTATAAGAAAGGGTCCTGGTGTTACTAGGACATCTTTCCAATGGAATTATTTGTGAAATAATGAAATAAAGTAATGTGAATAATGCAAATATTTAAATATTTAGGAATAAAGAGAGCATATCTTACCACTGTATGGTGAACAGTAAACCAGATTTAAGTGAAAGTGTAGGAAGGTAGAAAAAATCTGTGGAAACGGTATAGGTAATGATGAATATAGTTTAATTGTAGGAATACAATGTTTGAAAAAAATGAATTTGTGTCTCTGTTAAGTTGAAAGGTGTAGTTTAGAGATGAGGTAGTTTGATTTTCTTGTTCAAAATCCTTTATGTGTATTTTCTCTTTCTTACCTGCTTGTTTGTTTTGTTTTAGTGAGGTAGTATTGGGAACAGATGAATGAACTTTTAAGGAAGAATCCCTTTTCCTACTTTTCAAAAATGATAATCATATACTGGATTTTTTAGAAAATGTCATTATTGTACAGGATTTTTTCTTTTAAGTGAAATGCTTCCACTAACAGATTTATAGTTACTCAGACTTTAATATGATTGTAATGAAGTATTCAGACTCTAAAGGAGAAGCAAAATTAATAATATTATTTCTTTTATCCATATTTCAGAAGGGGAATACAGCACTCCACTACGCTTCAGCCTCTGGACTTCGGAAGTGTGTAGAGCTGTTGGTGGCTCAGGGAGCAGGACTTTTTATTGAAAACCGTGACAGATTGACACCTTGTGATTTAGCTGTTAGAGCAACACATCATGATGTTGCTACTTATTTGGAATCTCGCATGGTGTTTGTGAGTCCTCTGACTTTTCTAGGAATTTACGATATTGTATGTAATGTTAGCAGACCAACTTTATGGGATTACATTAATTTCTTATACCATATGTAATGGGATACCGCCATGGAAAATTATGATAATGATGATATTTGCTTATTTGGAGACTTTCTAAATTGGCATTTAAAGCTCATGGTTTTAGATGTTGTTTAGGCTTACACAAATCTCATATAATGTTATGGTATTACCTTAAGATCTCCCAAAAGCAGTGATTTGGATTGGAGGGTGAAAATATCCAGGGAGTATTACTGTTAAAAGAAATGCAATAAGCTGAAATTAAGAAAAAAAAAGTAATAATAAACTGTTGAATTTAGAAAAGCTTGATATGCACATTGTACCCAAATGAAATATTCATTAGTAAGAAATGGGTCTTGATTTGTTTTATGAGCTGAAACATACTGGTAGTGTAGACTGAATAGGGAATCAATATAAGGAATAGATAAGAGAAGAATTTGAGAGAGATACAGTGTTATTAATGATTTATTCACTGAAAGATAGAGTGTTGATCTTTTATATTGAGGGAAACTAGACAGATGTGCATAAGTAAAATGTGTTTCTATGAGTTCTTAACACGACACTTACTTTCTAGTTAAGCAGTTTGCACTTCATGATCCAGACTATTTTTTCGGTACTATTTCACTCCCATTTCACTTGGGTGGATCAGATGAACAGCCTCTGCAGCATCACTCACCTCACTCTCTTCTTTTTTATCATCAACCCAAGTCCAGTTTATTAAAGTGAAACATATGAAAGAACTTTTAATATAACTTTTCCTCTTTATACACAAAGCTGATTCATTGAGACTGAGGTCTCCATTTATACAGTTTTCATACTCAAAATGCTTTCATTCGATCCCCAGTCATTCCTTTAACATCTGAAATACCCTCAGCCCTAATGAAATTTCTCATTGTGTCTGTCCATCTCTTCTGTGGTCTACCTCTTCTCTTTGTACCTTCACAACAATTACATTATATCTTCTTGATCAGCTATCATCTGCCTTGCATTCTGTATGGTATGCCAATCTAAAAGACTTTCATCGATGTGTTTTTCTAATGACTGCTTCACCCCACTTAACCCTTCACATCTTCATTCTTCATTTTATCCACCCTCCCAATTCCAAATACAGTGTCTGCAAAAAACTCTTGTCCACCTCCCCATACATTTTCAAAGGTGATGTCATACATATTTACTGCACCATCTCTTCTTTGGCCTTGATTGCCACCTGCAGACGTCTGGGTCTAGAATTGGCAAGGTTCCTGAGGTATTCTAAGTCCATCTTTTGGGTTCATAAGGTCTTGATTTCCTTAAGATGAGGCACTGATTAGGTGTTACAGGAGGCAGCCACCAGATAAAGCATTCTGATCATCTAGCGTGCCTAGCAGTCTCATGTGTACTTATATATTCTTGCTTCTGGGTAAGAATTCAGGCTTTCCTCTCCTTAGAAAGGTAAGAGCCAACCATCTTGAAGAACAAAAGAAAGAAATGCTGCACCCAGAAGTAAAATTTCCAAAATGAAGTGTCAGCCTGGAAGAGTAAAGAAAGAGCACTATTTCCTCAAGACTGCCTAAGGCACACTGAAGTGGGTTGCTAGGGCTAACATCATTAGAAATACTAATCTCAGCGACCAGATGCTTGGCAATTTACCCTGAGAGTGTTATATGCTTGTACCCACAATAAACCTTGATCGTGTACTGCCTCTGAAAATATATAGGGGCAGACAAAATGTTTTGTGGACACTGCATATCCTCTTCATCTACCTAGCCTTGTTCATTCTCTCTACAAGTCCAAACCATTTCAGCGTACCCTCTTCAGCTCTCTCAACCACACATTTCCTATTACCACATCTCTCTCTTACCCTTTCATTTTTTAATCAATCAAACCACCTCACAACACATATCATCCTTAAACATTTCATTTTCAACACATCCATCCTCCTCCACACATTCTCATCTACAGCCCATGCCTCAAATCCATACATCATTAGGACTAATATCCCTTTGAATATCCCCATTTTTGTCTTCCCACATTCGACCTCTCTTTCCACACATTTCTCAATGCTTCAGCTGACCATAAAAGTACATATATTTACATATTTACACATTACAGGATGAACCTCCATAATCTGTCAACCTTAGGACCTGACCACTGCCGGACCTCAAAAAATGCTGGAAAACAGACAATGACCCCTAAGGGAACCCCTATGTAAACATATGCCCAACCCCTAGTCTTGCCAGCTCATTTTACACACACACTGCTGTGTTGTCAAAGGTAGAACAGAATTTAAAGCATGAAAAAATACAACCAATAATGCTTCCAAACTAGGCTCTGCTTTGGGGTGTGCCGGATAATTATATAAAATAAAAAATATTTTACACTTTGGATTGAGGCCAACAGAATTAAGCCACATCCACACTATTGGGCAATTCCTGGAGGGCAGTGCCCTCACTGGGCAAAGTCTGTTGGGCATGCCTATGTTGTCCACACTCTTGAGGTGGCTGGGCAGTCAAGTCGTACAGTAGCCGGTAGGTGGTTGGCAGGCCACGAGTGTGGTATCACCGTGCACAGCAAAGTTGAAAGGAACAAAAATAGTGCTGTGTAGCATATTGACTGCTGTGAGCATAAAAAAGAAAAAAAGAACAGTGCAGAAAGCTATATGATGTAAATAGTAACTTTCTGAGGATGTCAGCACCATTGCTCCAGACCTGGTGTCAAACCACAATGCAGTCTGATTTCGCTCAACTGTGGACAAGGGCAATCCGCTGATTTGCCCGTCAAAGTTGCCAGAAAGTGGCTGATGATGGACTTAACATTCATGCTCGCTAGGCACTGCCCGACAGTGTGGATGCTCCTTTACAGCGTGCTCTAGGCTTCACGCACTAAGTAATTTTCAAATCATTCAGGAAAAAGTTTAGTTGTCATCCACCCATTTTTAGTACCAGGGTAAATAAAAGGAAGAATTTTCATTCCTTTAAAGGCCCTCAGGTGAACATTCTTACCAATTACCATCAGCTTGGTTTCATGTGTTCCTGCAGCACAGCTGCAGCCAAGAATTATTACCTTATCTTTGGAATCTTTACCCCCAGATGGAGACTCCTCAATTCTGGGGCAAGGGATTTCTGTGGCATATGACGCCAATACAGGGCAGATTCGTCAGCATTACACACTTATTCTGGGACTAAGTTTTCCGTTGCCACTAACTGTGCAAATTCACCCATAAACTTTGTCACAGCTAAGCATCTCCCAAGAAATGCTTACACCTTCATTACATCGGAGCTTAAACCTATTTATAATTACACAGTATAATTCTGTACTCGGGGCACCTTCCGAAGTTTTCTGAACTTTTAAACTTTTCCGGCTTTCATTATCAGCAGAAGACTTAAAAATCTGCTCCTTTTGTTTCTTTAAGTCATACACAGTTGACAATCCAATCTCATAGTACTCACACATAGTCTTTACAGAAGTTCCTTTATCTAATTTTCTCAATAACACCACCTTTTCAAGCACCAATAATGATTTATATTTACGCTTATTAGCACTATCACCATCTGCACCTCTGGGTCTCTTGGATGACATCCTGAAGGGCTAAAATACAGCTAAATATAAGAAATTAACAGGACTGTTAATTAGCCCGGCTGCAGTGTAAACAGATTTTGGCACCTTATCGTTGCTAACTTGCTAACAAGATCCACAAACTAATGGCAACAGATTCAAAAAGTACTGGAGCATGGGAGTTGCTGGACCTCAGAACCCCAGATTAGAGAGGTACAACCTGTATACTCTTTTCTTTTTTTGGTTACTACTTTTTGTCTGGTACACCTCGAAACATGGGCGAAAGCACAAAGGCCCATAACATCCAGTACACATATAGTGTGCATTTTGCACTCTTCCTTGTCCTTGAGTGATGTTATGTGTGTTTCCTTCACAAACCATACAAGCAATATGCTTTAGTCACCATCATGTCCGTCAAATCACTATCAAAATACAGAACAAACATCTGTTATCTTTCTTCATACTTGGTCAATGCTTCACACGTTAACAAGGTAGTGCCAGGAACAGATGAAGAAAGGCCACATTCACTAACATTCATCTGCTAGATGTCATGCGTAATGCATCTAAACCACAGCTCTGTATCCACAATCTGGACCCACAGACCTTTCCATGGTTTACTCCAGCCACTTCACATGACCTGGTTCACTCCTTCCTTCTCCTTGTTCCCTCTACTTTAGACACATATATCCTCTTGGTTAACTTCACCTCACTCATTCTTTCCATATGTCCAAACCATTTCAGCACACCCTTTTCTACTCTCTCAACCACACTCTTTTAATTACCACACCTCTCCCGTACCCTTTTATTACTTGTTGGATCAAATCACCTTGCACAACATATTGTACTCAAACATTTCATATCCATCACATCTACCCTCCTCTGCACATCCTCACCTATAACCCATGCCTCACATCCATATAATATTGTTGGGACTGCTATACCTTCAAACATACCCATTTATGGCCTCCCAGATAATGTTTTCTGTTTCCACACATTCTTCAGTGCTCCCAGAACCTTCATCCCCTCACCCACTCTATGACTCACTTCCACTTCCATGGATCAATTCACTGTCATGTCCACTCCCAGGTATCTAAAATATTTCACTTCCTCTAATTTTTCTCCATTCAAACTCACATCACAACTATATTTTTTAGTATCTCCTCAACTGAACTCTGCCATCTCACCCTTGGGTGGTTTGCATGTCGTTATGTTAACTGTTTGTAAAGCAGATGTGCTGACTGCTACCGACACCACAACCAACCTGGCCCCTCATCCTTGCTAAACCTAATAACATTGCTTTTTTCACATTAACTCTAAACTCCCTCCTTTCACATACTCTTCCAAACTCAGTCAGCAACTTCTGTAGTCTCTTACTCGAATCTACCACCAGTGCTGTATCATCCACACACAACAACTGACTCACTTCCTAGGCCCTCTCTTCACATACCCACTCATCTTTCCAAGACTATCGCAGTTTCCTCTCTCACAACCCCATCCATAAAAAAATCAAATAGAAATGGTGACATCACACACCCCTGCCACAGATCAACCTCTACCTGGAACCACTCACTCTCCTCTCTTCCTACTTGTTCACATGCCTCACACACTTGATGAAAGTGTCTCACTACTTCTAGCAGCTTTCCTTCCACATTGAATATTCTCAAGATCTTCCATAAGGCATCTCTATCAACTCCATCATATGCTTTGTCTAGATCCATAAATGCCACATACAAATTTGCCTGTTTCTCTAAGTATTTTCACTCATTCTTTAGAGAAAACATTTTCCTCAAAAATCCTCTACCACTTCTGAAACCTCACTGTTCCTCCCCAATCTGATGTTCTGCACATGCCTACACCCCCCAAATCACTACTTTCCCAAACAACACTCAACAAGCTTATACCTTTAGAGTGCAAATACTCACCTTTTATCCCTTGCTTTTAAACAATGGAACTATACATGTATTCTGCCAATTCTCAGGCATCTCACCATGACCTATACATATAATGAAAACCCTAACTAACCAATCAATAACACAATCAACCCCTTTCTTAAGAAATTCAACTGCAATACTATCTACTCCAGTCACCTTGCCACAATTCATCTTCAAGTAAAGCTTTCACCATCTCTTCTTTCTTCCCCAAACCACTCTCCATGACTCTCTCACTTCACCAACCCAAACTTCTTGTTCCCCTGTTAAGGCATTAAATAGGCATATCAGTTTCCTTGCTAGGTATCTTTATACTTTTATTCTAACATCTGACTCTCAGATTCAGTATATTACTCTTCATAACTTCTATTTGCTGCAAAATATATATCAACATGTTTCCCTCTCTTCCTTGTTCTAGACCGTATATTTGAAGTTCTTTCAACTGCTTAAAGTAGTTCATATGCTCCAGTGTATTAATTCTGCATGGACAGTGTTACTGTCTTCGTCACAACTTGTGTATTTCTGCATAATTGGTATCCATACAAAACAGCATTTTTCATTTTCATTTCTTATATACAGATATATATATACATATACACATATGTACATTCATTCTGATCCATGGGAAAATGAAACATGATAAGTTCCCAAGTGCACTTTCGTGTAATGATTGCATCATCAGGGGAAAAACAAGAGAGAAAAATAACACAGTCAGTTGGTATACACCACGTAGCTAGGACACCGTTTTGGTAAACGTTTAACAAAATGGTGTCTTAGCAACGTCCTGTACATCAACTGACTGTGATACTTCTCTCTCTTGTATCACCCCTGATGATGTGATCATTACATGTAAGTGCACTTGGGAACTTATCTTGTTTCATTTCCCCGTGGATCAGTAGGAACTTACTAAATCATGTGCACAATTGCAATTTTTTCCAAATACATATAATTATATTTTATCTATCTATTATACTTGATCGCTGTATCCCGCATTAGCGAGGTAGAGCCACGAAACATACGAAGAAAGACCCATCCCCCCACATACAC
>JAUUDW010648927.1:680-14598 GCA_032361385.1 Panulirus guttatus | reverse complement strand
CTCTCCTTCACCTCAAAGAACTGGTCAATATTAATACTGTCCAATCTACTGAGAAACTTGAAAGTACCCATGTAATTATTACCAACATGAGTATAGAGGATGGAAGGAAAAGAAAACAAGTGTAGGGGCCTATAGCAAGAAAGGAGATAAGAAGGTTGATAATGAGATTGAAGGTAAGAAAAGCACTGGGAGTGGATGAGATTACAGCTGAAGTGTTGAAGTATGGTGGAGAAAGTGTGACAGAATGAATGCATTTGATATGTAATTTAGCATGGAAGCAGAGGTTGTGCCTGAGGGTTAGGTGAGAGATATTACTGTACCTTTATTCAAAGGAAAAGGTGCTATGGCTGTATGTTGCAATTATTGGGGAATAAATCTGTTAAGTTCACCAGGAAAAGTGTTTGCATGAATGGTGATTGATAGAATGATGGAAATGACTGCATGCAGAATATAAGTGAAGAGCATGGGGGTTTCAGGAAAGGTAAGGGATGTGTAGATCAGACTTCTGCAGAGAGAATGATTGTGGAAAAGTATCTAGTGATAGGTAAGAATCTCTATGCATTTTTTTTTTGATCAGGAGAAAGTGTATGAAAGAATCGAGTGGAATGCTTTTTGGGATGTGTAAAGGAGATATGGAGTAAAGGGATAACTGTTGGATGGTGTGAAAGCCTTCTATAGAGCAAATGCATGTGTAAGAGTGGATGAAGAGTTGAGCAAAAGTTTTGGTATACATGTGAGTATGAAGCAGGGCTGTGCTGTCACCATGGTATTTCAAAATCTTTATGGATGGAGTGAAGGAGTGATAAGAGAGATGAAAGCAAAAAATGGGATGTAGAGATGGAGTGTTAGGGTGAGATATGGTGGCCAGTGACAAGCCTATTTGTAGATGATACTATGTTGTTTGCAGAGAGTAATGAGGATTCACAAAAGGTTGTAAGTGTATTTTATGATTTGTGTAAGCGTAAGCAATTGAAGGTAAATGCGAGAAAAAAGTATTAATGGCGTTTGAAAGGAAACAGAGTGAAAGTATATATTTTGCAAAGCCCTATAAAGTGGGAGATAAAAGCATATTAAACTGCATTAAAGATATGGGGGAAGAAAGACTGGAAGAGGTGACAGAATATAAGTATTTAGAAGCTATTTCGGGTAAGTTTGGAGATATGGAAGGAGAAATAAGGGCGAGAGCAGTATAGAGCAGAAGAGTCACTGGGTCTTTTAATAAAAATAATGAACGGTAGAAGTGTAAGTATGGTAACAAAGAGAGAACTAAAGGACAACATAGTCCCCCAACCCTGATATATGCTGCTGAAACTTGGATGTGGAATGAGTCACAGAGGATAAGAAACCAGGCTGTGGAAATAGGCTATTCAAGGGAAGCAAGTGATATAATCAGATGGAATAAACGAAGAAATTTGGGGGTGTATTAGATTTGGTATGACAAGGAATGCAAAGGGAATGAACTGTGGAAAGGTAATTGGATGAAACATATTCTTTTCTTAGAGCACACACAAACACACATGCGTGTGTGTGTGTGTGTAACATTTCAAGAAGAGTGTATGATAGTACAATTAAAGGGGTTGCTGAGAGGGGAAGACCACCTATTACTTGGGGATATAAAGTGGAAGAGTACTAGAGAGAAAGAAATGATGGAAGAATGTTTGAAATGGTAAGGTAATCAACAATATATACAGGAAAGAACTCAAGTCAGTGTGGGGTTAATTAAACAAAATTGACTCATCCTGCCCCTAGGATTGACCACAAGCTGCTTGTTCTCTGCAACATCCTCGGAAACCAAGCTGAGAGGGACACAGCTTTGGAAAGTTTTATCATCAAGGGTTCGGTTCCTGATGTGACCTCGCTAAGGCAGGAAATGCAAGTTAAAGAAATCTACAGTAATAACAAATCCTCTACATTAACTTTTCATTTACCGTGTCTATTACAGACCATCTTGTGAGGATTCATGGATATGTCGTTCTAAATTTCCCTACATCACATACGGACTATTTTTCACAGTTTCATTCTAATTCAGCTCCACGCATATTTACTACCATAACATAAATGTCATTCATCCTTAAAGTTCTCACTTTTTTCACATTGTATGTACCTCTTGCAATAACAGTTTCACATCCATACAAAAGGAGTTGGAAAAAGCATTCTACTTTGCAGTTTTCTTACAAGCTCCATACTCAACTTACAGCTCATTACTGCTCTCAGAGCACCTCTAACCTTTCTCCATGACATTGCTCAACTCTAATTCCTATTATGCTGACATCATTTAAACTGAAATTACTTTCAAATTCTCTTTCAGAAAACAACATCTATGTCTTAAACAAGAGAATGTAACTCTTTCTTCCCTTTACTTTTGTCATTCTGAACCTCCATACATAATATAAATGATTTACTGTTCTGACCCAGTTAAAAGGACATAATCTGCATAAAGCTATTTGAAGTAGCTTCTGTTATGACCCATCATGATCAGCAACAGACAGCAATCAACCTATCTCATTTTCACTGCATGTATCACCCAATCCATAAATCTATTAAAATATCTTGATGACACTAACAAGCATGAATAATGAAAACCCTGAGTCCTGAACTTTTACGTGAGTGGTCCATGGGCCACAGAAAACCCATTATGCAAATGGGACAAAGCTCTTATTTGATGCCCAAGAGGCAAAGACCCAAAACTCTTCCATCTAAAAATAATCCAAAGACCCTAGAAGCTTTTTGAGTGCTGATATTCCAGTCTTTATTTCTGGTTAATCCTGGGTAATCTATAAGCATGAAAAAGAGCTGATATCATTTGGAATGTAGGCTAACAGTGGTGGACACGATGACTGATTTCTCAAATTCTAACACCCACTTGCTTTCTCAAAAAGGCAGTTGAGTAATTATTAAAATGTTATCTACTTCCAACTCATTGGTTATCCCATGTCCAATAAGAGGTTCTTTAGGAACACCTGATATATCTAAAACAAAAGATATCCATTACTTGAAGAGACAATAACTTAATCTTTCAATTACCCCTTCTATTCATCTATTTATATTTCTGACAGCCATTCCCTACAAGAACTCTCATCAAGGGGGTGGCCACAGCAAAAGAGTCTCCACTTATCCCTGTCCTTACATGCTACCCTCCCTTAAAGACTAACTTACATATACAGTAATCTAGTGTGTTACTAAATAGCATACTATCAAACAGTCTACAAGGAAAACTGTTTCTTAACCTAAAAATTTACATTAATTTGACTGATGGCAATAAAAACTTTAGAGTGAGAGTTAATTACTATAATGGTACCTTCATAATTGCTATCAGAAGGTAAGGCTTGTCCAATCAAAATATGTTTTTCACCGACAGCATGTACAGTAAAAAACAAGGTATCAGAGCATTCATGGAACAAAAATGCGTATACTGTACTGTTCATGTGAACTAAATCCCTTGACTGATGTTTCAGTATGCTTAATTAAAGCATTTCAGTGTTGTGCATGGAAATTAAAGGCTCTATAATTTTCACTGATCAATCAAATCCTACTATATACACATACTTTACTATTCATGTAAAGAGGGCATTCTCCAGTAATTCTTGCAGCTAATTTTAATACTCTTATCCTTGTACAGTGAATTACTCACTGCCTTTATTAAATCGTCAGGTGCAAAAGGAATCTTCCATGTAGATCTTTCAAAAATTAACCATTGGATGTTTTACATTCACCCTTCAGCATTTCATTAACCTCTCCATCCCATACCTCTTGAATTTCCAGTCTTCATTTGCATCATTACTCTTCCTATACCCTCAACACTGTCTTCTTCCTCTTCCTTAACATTCTGTCTCCCACCCTCTAATCCCTCTGAATCAAAATTCACATTTTCTACTTTAATACCACCCACCAAAGTTCACTGAAATACTCCTACCTCCACCTAAACCCCACTCTTCTTCATAAGCCACAAGCTAATCTTATTTAACATATCCTAGTTCTTTTATCCTTTCCTTTACTTAAACTTACCTCCTCCCAAAATAGGTAATTCTTCTCATTTGATTCTACTAGAACATTTCAACAAAACTCTCTGTTTTTCCTATTTTCACAGCCATCATCTCTTCTCTTTTAAGTCACTGATGATCCTACATTCCTCACTCTTTCCTTTCCAAGCCTTCCTGTTTTATGAAATATCCAGCTTTCCCTTACAGACTGACTTTCATACCTACATTCTGTTTGTCTTTTTCTATGGTTCATCTTTACAGCATCACCAGGCTGCATGCTATGAAATATGGAGAATATAATGGAGTTATTTATCTCTTTTGTTTATAATGAATTCACATGAGCTAAATTTGCACATAAACTGTTTACTTTTCATTACCCAAAAAATATTCATAATGAGCTCGGATTTGAACTTACACGGTAATGCATAACTAACATTCGCATGTTTGAAAAATAAACATTTATTCTATGTTTATCTGAAAGTAGTGAACAAAACAGTAATAGCTTGTCAAATTACTGCTAATCAGCAAGTATGAAATAAGACATGGTAAACAATCAAACAATAAGGTAGGTTAAAAAGAAATCTAATTGTGGTTATTGCAATGAATGAATAGAGGTACAACTCATAATGCCACTATCACATGAAGCTTATTGCTATGCTGTAGTATGACTATTCATATAGTGAGAATAATGCAATATTACTGTCTAAAAATAATAAAATCTCCAAGCCTGAGTGCTGCAGCCAGGAAATATGTGATCAAAATTCTTGAACTGTCAAACTCTGTCGCAAGCTGAAACATATGGCCACTGATAATTCTGGTGACATCCCAATTACTGTTATCAGATGCTAAAGTCTTTTTATCATTTTCATAAACTGGTCGTCTATGCGAACACATTAAGGATGCCTGTACAAGATGTGTGCCTCTCCTTACGTAATAATCTGTAAAGCTCTGAACCACAGTGAAAGGGTTTCAATTCAAGATAATAATAATGAAAACTTGATGGTAATTTTCAATGATGATGCAATGAAGTGGCATCATTAGTTCATAATTACATATCTTTCAACAGCAGTATTTAGATTCACTGCTAATGGTTCTACACTAGTTCAGGTTCTGTAGTTACTGCCTCCTACAGACTTTATTTCCTCATGTTTTGTTCTATAATCATGTTTTACATACTTTTAAGCAACGTTTCTATTTTCCTGAACCTTAATTTCTTTCACTTTGGGAATTTGCCAGTATGTATGGCATTTAATGTCAAATATTCATAATAAAATTATAGTTTTAGTTCATGAAGATGATAAAGGAGAATTTTCTAAAGTAAATGCACAGCTGTGAATTTTACGGGAAAATATTTTATCAAACTTTGTCAAAGAACAGACTGGTTTCACTCCCAGATGATGAACGAGAAAAATTTTTAATATAAGTACGGTGAAAATCTAACTCCCAGTAAAAAATTAAAGCACAAATAAAGTGCACCACTTGTTTCTCCTTTCCTGTGTGCAATGCATCATGGGGAAACAACTGGCACACTACCAGGATACCAGTGTCATGTGCAACTTGTGAGAATACAGTACACTACTTGATTTCTCTGTTTACAATTGGCAACAGCTCCCCTAAAGCATCCTTCAAGTTCTACAAAAGCAGGACCGCCTATACAAAAGTCCAAGATGGTAACATTCGAAAAGAAGATACTGAGATAACATTAAAAAGGTTGAATCAACTTTAGCATTTGGAGAGGCTTACAGCATGAATGAGTTAAAGCAAGTATGCTATCAAGAAGAATGAAGACAGAATTAAGTGTTGTTAAACAGTTTAGCATACTGCACTTTCAACCAAGATGATGACATGAACACAGCGTTAGAAAAAGTGAAAAAAACATTAGCTGTATGGATTGAAGCCAAGAATTAGAAAGTGGTACAGCAAAGCTCAGACAACAATTACCAACTGTCAGAAAACAAGATAATATATTGGTGAGTACATTATACTCATTCATAATGTTCACTCAATGACATTACAATATTTTGTTATAAAACTGTCCCTAGGATATGCATGAAATTTAATGCAGAATTTTTGTCAAATTTTGGGCATTGGGTGGGACTGGAATCCCTCTTCTACTAGGAAAACATATATTCACCTAGAGCAAATTCACCCATAAGAGCCTTTTCTAGTAATGCAAACCCCACTATAAAAGAGTGAGGCCAGTACAGTACCATCTTTTAATGCTAAATCCAGAGAGCACTCCACATCAACATGCAAGGATGGATAAAATCTTACTGGTACCTGCTGAAGTTGGGAGTTGCTAACTATCGGTGGGATTCATCAAAAATGTGAGATTTTTATATATCAAATTACCATCTTCTATTGTTCATTTACTTGCATTGGTTCCAGGTGCATTATACCATAATGAATGGGGTTTAATCTTTTAATCTATAACCAAAAGTAATGTCTGGAAAAGATACACGAGCACATGTACATTCATCTCACTTTCAGGCTCAGAAAAAACAACCTTATCAACTCAAACAAGGAAAAGGTTTGAACTGCTATAAATGCCTGTGTTAAAAATGTAAGAGATCAGGTGACACTACTGAAAGTTAATGCATGAATCTAAGATTATAATGTAACTTGTACATGCATTTTGAACAGTAAATAACATTTACAATCAAAGTAAATTCTGGGAAAGTGTAAACTATGATGGAAACAATTGCTTTTGTTACAAATAAAAAATTTACACCCTTACTGAACATATTAAAACATGTGAAGTTGTTGCAAAATTTTGTTTCAATAAAAAATCCATCATACTAAGTTCTATTAATCATAAATTTTTGAAAAGAATTCAAAAGTTCGTTTACGTGACATGTTAGAGGCTTCTCAGTTACAGGAATAAAGGAGCTCTACACATACCTTTTGCCTATAAGGTATTTATGACATTTCTCAAATTCCTGTACATCTGATTATTTGCCATTCTGCATGGTGTGGAGTGCAAATGTACTCTTATCCTTACGATACACGATAATAAGTAAACTGAGTTCACTAAGTATTCAGATGTCCTTAACTGCATCACATAATGATCAAATTCTCCTTATATGTGCATCCTAAAATAAAGTTACATGTTGCAATAACAGGTTCAAGGAGCTTAGCAAACTACAATGGGAAAAAAAAAAAATCTGTTCAATGAAGAGAATAAGTATCATATCAGAAGTTAGTTCAGAGCTAATCTGTACTGGCTCCTACACTAAGACAAAGTTTTATGTCACCTATAGGCAACAGGCATTAATATTCAAAGCATTATAATACACCTACAGAAACATTCAAAAAATATATTAAATTTTCTTACTAAATTCTGCTGTCATGCTAAACATGTACTTTCACATGTTCCTTTTGCTATAACTATTTCAAACCCAACTGAGAAACATCCAGCCCTACAATTACATCTCAATACCGCTAATATTTGTAGCTCAATGATAATGTAGAAAGCCTACATGAAAAGGTAACAGTACAATCAATATACTGTAATACTAATTTGCATTCTTCTTCCAAGAAGGCAGCCGGTTAACACAACAGTGAGAATATGATAAACAGGAGTCAAACTCTTCCAGCCAAATGAAAGATTATTCTCAAAGAAATAGGGGAGAAGATTGAATCTTGAAGAATGAAAAACTGTTTCTTTCTGGGGCGGTGTCCCAAGGGCAATGAGAATCTCCACGATCTCCAGGGGTTAGATGCCTCTTACTCCCCTATCTACTAGTGAGGTAAACGTCTCTCACCCTTCACTAACTACATATTTGTGGTAGTGGCTCTAGCTCACTTTGGGCTTGCTCCCCTCCAATCAGCAGTTGCCATATGTCCTGCTTGCTGTCAGGGTGCACCAGGCTGACCACCTCATTATTCTCCAGAACAAGGACATCACCCAGGTGGTGACTACTGTCAGTTAAGAGAAAGGTTTTTTTAAAGAGTGGGGAAGGTAGGGCAGGAAACAACAGAAAAATCTGCTCGCAGGACACCGCCCCAGAGAGAAATAGTTTTCATTCTTCAAAACTCACTTTCCTCTCCAGACTAAGTTTGTCCCATGAGTTATGATACCATAACAACATGGAGGCAGAGGGTTAGAAAATATTTTTTTTTAACCAAAAATAAAGATGATTTTGAACGTACCTTAAAGGTTATCCTATGACAAATTAGATATCTTCTGTCTTGCAGAGAGTAAGCCCAATGCCAGCAGGTTGATAATTGGCACCAAGTGAAATTGTTTGACTGTGTTAAGAAACCTTAAACACCTCTGTAAAACCTCTCAAAGGAAAGCTTCCACTAAAGGCCTAGCCCACAAATACCTCCCTGGCATGGCTCTGAAACACATGCTAGGTTGAGCTAACAAAACTAGTCTTAATCCAAACTGAGAAGTTTTCTCAGAGAAAGGTTCAAACTGCTTGGGTACATCATAACTTCCCAGGTCATCTTGAGACTTTCCCCATGGTCTTACCCTGACTAAGGTTGTCTCATGACCCAATATTCTTATCCTAAACTCACAAAAAGTAACCAGGATACTTGGCATAGAGATATATGGTTGAGGGCTAAGTTCACTACCCTCCTTAGTCTAAACTGAAACTAATTCTCTATATCAGGAAAGATATAACAGAAATAAGTAATAACAGGAGAGAGTTCTGAACGATAATCAGAAAAGGGTAGGCGATACAGCAAGCTTGAAATTTGCCTCCAATCCCCATCCAACTTATTCTGTTCTGGGACTGATAACTGCTTTCCTAACCTGAAAGCTAAAAGCTTCTATATTCCAGGAAGAATAAAAATGTAGTGAGCATCCTTGAATTCCAAGACTGACTATTCAACTTTAGGCCAGAAAGCCATGCGGACTGTCTGTAGGGTAGTCACTCATTTAGGAGAGATCTAGAATCATTTTGTTAAGTCCTTCTTATGACTAGAAAGTGTATATGTAAAACCAGCCTCTTAAAGGCTCTTTTACATCTAAATTAGTTTAATGTTTCCTGTCTAAGTTCCTTTCAACACTTTGTCAGAACTATCCCAGAATCCTCTTTGAAAGAGGTGGACTGAAAAGTCTATCTCCAACCATGACTTTTTACAACACGAGAAATCACCTATATATTGAACTTTTGAAAAATTCAAGTTCTGGAGTTGACTCCAACTTAAAAGGAGCTATTTTCTATCAGGATTCTGAAATATCCTATTTCACTGCCTTGAAAGGGCTGATCAAAAGTGACTTCCCAGTGCCTAGTATGAGGTGTGAAATGGCTTAAGTAGCTCTTCCTAAAAGGAAACTTGGGTAACAGAAAGGCTCTAGTGCTACCCTTGTTATAGCAAGGAGTAACAGCATCCCTGATTTGCTGACTCCTCCTTGCACTTTCTTAAGGGTGCTAGGTTCAACGTCCATTGTTCATTTACCATGAACATTCCAGTCAACGTAGTTAAACAGATCTTAAAATAAAATTCTGTGGTGGTCATGGTCAACCTGGTACAGTATGACAGCTCACGATGGTGACTGCTAACTGGAGGAAAGTGGGAATGAAAAAAGCTAGAGCTGCTATCACTGAATGGTGGCTAGCTAATGGTGAGAGGCACTTACCTCACCAGAAGGTAGGGGGTTAAAGGCATCTAACCCGATGGGATCATGGAAATTCTCATAACTCGTGGGACAAACTGACCCTGGAGAGAAAAAGATTCATACCATGGAAAAGGAGAGGTTTTATAACATAAGGAATTATAGTGAGAAAATTCTCATTTAAATTTGTACTATTACCAATAATCTTGTATTTTGTGGAGAATATCATTTGTTTCTCTACAATCTTCCTTCCTCTTCTTGAACAAAGACCTCTTTCACAGATGATGTACTCCCTGATGAGGAAAACAGAGTATAATCTGGATCATGGCCTACATTACTGAATTTTTGTGAACTACCTAACTTGTGTTCGGTATATGGTCGATTTGAATGTAACAATTCACAAAAATATTTACCATTTTTTGTCATTATGTTCCTACTATCACACTCAGCATGTGGCATATGCTCATTCCTCTCAACTGATTCTAGAGGAGGTATAAACTTACTCTCAAGTGACAGGTCAGTATTCTGGGGATACTCCTCCTCTGTAGCACTGCAGTTGTACATTTGTTCATTAACATGTAACAGAAGATCTTCATCAATATCTGGTTTCACAAGCAGCTCTTCTTCTTCTTCTTTCTCACAATCACCACACTTGAAAGGACCCATTCTAACATGCTTCTGCTTTTTAATTGGTAAATAAATTTTCTTCAGAAACAGTTTATGACATTCTGCACACTTGAAGGATTTTTCTCGATGTCGCTTCAGGTGCTGATTAAGAATACTTCTCTGAGAAAATGACTTACCACATTCACAGCAAGTAAATGGCTTCTCACCAGTATGAACTCTTGAGTGTTGCACTAAATAAACTTTCTTTTTGAATGCTTTATTACATTCTGGGCATATAAATGGTTTCTCATCACCGTGAACTTTATCATGTTCTTTCAGGGCACCTCTCAAAGCAAAAGCTTTTCCACATTCAGAGCAAGCATATGGCTTCTCTCCAGTATGTCTTTTCATGTGCTGAACTAAGTTACCCTTCAAAGAAAATGCCTTCTTACACTGTGGACATACGTGAGGTCTATCTCCAGTATGTATCCGCATGTGCTGACGTAGGTAGCTCTTCTTGAGAAAAAGTTTATCACATTCAGGACACTGATACGACTTCCTGTCAGTGTGCAACTTGACATGCTGAACAAGGTTACCTTTAAGGGAAAATGCTCGATCACAAAATGTACATTTAAAGGGCTTTTCGCCTGTATGAATCCTCATATGCTGATCAAGATATACTTTTTTATGGAATGCTTTGCTACAATCAGGGCAGCAGTAAGATTTCTGATCTGTGTGAAGCTGCATGTGTTTTGTGAGATTACCTTTCAGAGAAAATTCTTTTTCACAAATGGGACACTTATGAGGTCTCTCCCCAGTGTGAACTCTTATGTGCCGTGTAAAATCGGCTTTATTTGAGAATATTTTACTACACCTGCATACAAAATTTTTACCATGAATAGATGGTAGCATCAAATCCTCTGGCTGTAAAGGATGTGGGATTGATAAATTCAACTGATTCTGAATAGCATATGCACTAGAAGGCATCATATCACTCATTATATTCAAGTAGATTCAAATCCGATAAAAGATCTTTTAACCTAATTCTTCTCCAAGACAAGTTTCTTCATTGTGTAAGTTCTTTCTGTGCATCAGGAATGAAGTCTTCATATATTCAAATTCTTCTTTTCTCTTGCAATTGTGGATTTTCAAGTTTACCTTCACTCATGAGTATTAGGTGATTTTTTCCCTTGCATCATTCACTTCCTGTAAAAAAAAAAAATAACCAATTAAAGTGTCAGGTAACTTACATAATATAAGAGATGGACAAAGCAACTTATTTCTAGTTAAATCTGAAGTATGATAAAGATGCCTAAACTGTTGTTTCTTTGAAACATAAACTTTGGAGTAAAATGAACTATTTCTCTAACAGAGGCTGATTGATCCCTGTGAGCACTGAAGAAAGAGAGAAAAAGAGCATCTGTGCATTGGTGGGTCAAAAAGGTTTCTACATACACTAGGGTATATCCACTAGAATTTCATACTCACTGATCATTCATTATAATGTCTCTGAGTCAGGCTACGACTGTATATATATATAAAAAAAAAAAAAAAAGTTATCACTGTTTTGGGGTTCTTTATCATCTCTTACCTTCCTTTTTGTTCATGACCTGTCTGTCAAATCATTAGGGCTTCACCATGACAAACTAATTTTATATCTTTTTATAATCCTTCCTTAACTCTACATTACATTCATACTCTAGGTTCTGTTTGGGAAACTAATATTAGTATGTTTTGTTTCCTTTCCTCGGAACAATAATAAACTACATAACCTTGTACATATTCATAAAAAAATTTCAATTCTTTAACACCTTAATTTTTCAACTTATTTAATGTTGTGTCCTTCTCTTGTTATTTTATTCTTAGTGCTACAGTGACACAACAGAAAATAACTAAACATTACTGTAATGTTAAAACAAATATCAGACATACCGTTAATGTTTTCTGAGGAAAATGATATTACATTTAGTTTCACGCCCAATCTTCTCTAAAGCTGAAATAACAAAATACACCTCCTGGTAATGACAGAGTATACAACAGCCATGGAACATGGATCATTCTGTCACAAATCCCAATCTTCCATCTCTACCCTGACATTAAAACATTAAGCTGGTCCCACTGGTCTATCTAACTATCCACCTATATCTTTGAAGCCTGTTCCCTCGTGAAACTCCCATCAAGGGGTGACCATGGCAAAAGTCTCTGGTGACAACTTAAAATTTTTTTGTTAAACTGCACAGGCATAGATTTCCTAAATTCTAAAATTTTCTGGATCACATCGTCTTTGAAAAGTGTTTTATATACTGACGAAGATTGCACAAATTTCAATTGTTCCATCTTTCTAAACAGAAGGTATAGACTCTATTCTGCACTTCCATTTCAACTAAACTGTGAAACAAAGCTAACTTAAAAAAAGTTATGAAACTGAAAAAGAGCTACACCAAAATCTTTTATCAATAAGTCTAACTTATCATTTTTTTCACAGAGAGATACAGTTTTGTACCTTAGGCACAGATGTAGGAACATACTTTCAGAGAACTTTAATTAAGTGCACTGAAAACAGCTTTCATGTCCACCAGTGCCAGGTCATTCTCCTTCTTTCATTCAGCTTCTTTTTAGCTAAATGAACAGAAACTTTTTCAAAACTACAGATAGTTTCTTTTTCCACACATGGACTTTCTAGACAGTCCATAACTGCCAGAAATCCATTACTGCCAGCTCCCACTTCGCATCCAGGTTATGTTCCTGGAAAACCCATCATGAAATTAGCAACTGTAATCCATTACATAAAGGAGGCTCTTTTGAAAGCAAAAATTTTCCATACCTAACTTTTCAGTATGAAATATGCATGAAACATTAGATGAACAAATTATCACACTCGCTCATCATTCACTCTTGACAGAATCTTATGAAAACTCACCAGAAAATGTGATAATGAGGGCTTGAGGTAGTGGTGGAATGGGATAGGTTTGCTGGAAGGCAGCAGGAGGTACACCAAGCTTGTTATGTTATCCTCTGAATTATATGAATCAATAACTGTTTCAACTGAAGGTGAAGAAGTTTTCCTGTGCCTTTTGAGATAATGATACTATTTGGCATGCCTAATTCTTTCTCCATAAAGCTACCAGTTTTGATGTGAATCTTCTGATTTCCCCAAGTTCCATCACCATGCTTCTTCTCCAAAACACTAGCTTAGCAATTAGGTTTGCTGTTAACTGAGTGACCTTAGGAGAGTGACCCAAGACCCATGGCTCTGACTACACTTATGAGTTTCTAGCCATTACCATACCTTTTAAGCACTTCTGATTTCATTGCTAGTAACAGCCTCAAAAATAGTGACAAGTCAAGATGAAAGCTAATCCCTGATGCAGTGTGCTTTTATTTACAAACTGACCATCAGAGGGTGGGATACAAACTGAAATATACTGTATTCTGCCAAAGGGTGGGATATGAATCTTAAGTTATTTTGGTGTGACATTACTATCAAACTCATAACGAGCAAAGAAGCACCTTAAAATATCCTGCACTATTTTATCAAGAGCAAATAAAACTCTCTACAGTAAATATCTGAATGAGTTTCACTCCAAGTCTTCTGTAAGGCACTTCATATCATCAAATATCATTAAGGGTACAGATCGGACATCTCTGGAAAAAAAAAAAAGGGCAGGAGTTATGGTCAACAGGTCAGCACTGTACATGTGACTACTCTGCTTTTTGCTGCTAAAAGTGATAAGTGCATAGTGCACTTCAAATGAATGATGTG
>JAUUDW010648905.1:0-10695 GCA_032361385.1 Panulirus guttatus | reverse complement strand
TGTGGGGGGATGGGTCTTTCTTCGTCTGTTTCCTGGTGCTACCTCGCTGACGCGGGAAACAGCGATCATGCATAATATTAATAATAATAATCACTATTAATACATTTTAGCTCTGTCCTAACAACCTCCCTTAACTGAAAAATATTTTGTAAACATAAGGTTTGCAGAGCACAGAGGTGAATTCTGACGAAGAGAACTATGATAACAACTTACTTGTAAAGCAGAACTACTATGGCAGTGGGTCACCAGAGTTGGGAATAGTAGAAAATCTGAGTGGTATTCCAAAAAAAGTTTATTATTACCTCATTGTAAGGTGCAAAAACGAACTGCATGACAATGATGAGGCCAATGAAGGCTGGCTGACTCTGATGGAATCCAAAAGTTTGATAAAGTGGAGAGTACTTGTACAAAGAACCAAACACAGCGAACACCAAAAACAGATTGACCTGAAACAAAATCAGAACTTGGTTAAAAGATTATGACTGTACTTTTTATCTATTTAGTACAGTACATTTTGACTAAAATAACCACTTGGCCATATAAATGCATAAACTAGAAACAAGACATTCACTATCATCCATAAATAACATGATCTATCTATCATAAGACAATGAGGTTCATGTGAAACAGCACTGAAGGACATTATATCAAATATAAGCAAATCTAAATTTACTCCATCAACTGAATTACTTTTTTAGCTAAGCTTCCTTCACTATTATTTCAATTTTCTCTTTTCACTGGTACATACAAAAAAAGAGCTTCAAATTTATGGTATATCTCTATCCAAAAATATTCCATACTTCTTTTTCTCTAGGATTTTCACCAATATAGCTTAACTGAAAATAAAATTATGGCAAAATTACTTCGCCTCCCTATTTCTGTGTTTTACACTGGAGAAAATTTATGTCCACTGTATGAGACACTAAAAGAGCAGATTCCACCAAAATCCCTGTTATTTACTCAATGACATATTAATTTCTTCATTGTCCTTTTTTATTACTATCCCTCCATGCCTCCATCTATATGTACAGTGTATGAAACCCTAAAATGAAAATTGTAAGTTTTCGAACAAACAGATGTATTCGACCCTAATTCTAATATCATACACATAATTTACCACTATCATGGACTGGAATGGTCTAGGCCTTTAACACTGAAAGTCAAGGGCAATCAACATTTTACATGTCTTCTAAAATGGGCCAGAGTCTCATGGTTTATAAGTACTTTGTTACTCGCATGTAAAAGTGCCCCAAATTAATCAATCATCAAATTCAAATAATATGGTCATAAATTATGCTACAATCACCCACCTGAGAGATAATTATTCCTTTGAGAACATGGTTCAGTTTCCAGTGACCAAGCTCATGTCCCAACACAGCCAACACCTCACTTGTATTACAACCGGTCTTCTTTTCACTACTTTCTTGTTTGTCGATTTCCTTTGAATCTTCATCCTCTTTCCCTTTCTCATTAAGTGGAGTGTATTCCTCCAGCAATGTATCATATAAAACAATGCGTTTGTTCTTGAAGAAGCCATAAAAATAAGCATTACTATGCGCTGATCTCTTTGAACCTGTATAATAATTAAGAAGAAGCAAATTACTCGTAATTCATGTTGCTTCTTAATTATAATTCTTAATAGGTAAGTTCTACTTTATTTCCCTTGCCCTTATACAATGGCACTGTACATACATTCTGCCAATTCTCAGGCACCTTACCATGGTCCATACATATATGAAAATCCTTATTAACCACTCAACAACACAGTTACCCCCTTTCTTTATAAATTCAACAGCAATACCATCCAGTCCAGCCACCTTGTTGCATTTCATCTTATGAAAGGCTTTCACCACCTTTTCCCCCTTCACCAACCACTTTCCATGACTCTCTCACTTTGCATAGCATGCTGACCTAAACACCCTACATCTGCCACCTTATCATCAAACACATTCAACCATCCTTGAAAATATTCACTTCATCACTATTACCACTTCCCCTTTAGCCCCCTTCATCGATATTCTTATCTGTTCTCTTGTTTTTTCACACATTATTAATCTTCCAAAATATATTATTCTACCTAAAGTTTAATGATACTTCACCAAATTATAACATTAATGTGACATTTTCTATTACCTTTTCAATATCAAATGAAGATATATTTTCAAGATCTAGACATAAAACATACTAGATAAAAATGATAATTCACATCTTACAAGAAACTAGGAATTGCGCAGTTTGCGGGAATGGTGGCTTGAGGAGATTATAAGCAACATTATAATGGAAGAATGTGGGTTATATGATCATCGTAAGACACATGGACTGGATTGGCTTCCCTTGGACAAGCCACACTTACTAGCATATAATCAATCTGGTGAGCAATCATTTGCTGCTGCCTAACATTTGCTATTATGCAATATTTCACTTATTTTTTCCTGTCTCCATAGTTTATTACATGGATACTATAAAAGCAAAACAATGAACAATGAAACACCAACAGTGGTAATACGGTGTTTAAGTTTCTCCACACATGCACTTAATCCCACTGAAAATGAAAATGCAGTAAGAAGTATATAAGGTATTCCTGATACCAAGAAAATAGTGTAAGAGTACCTCGACAGTTCTGATAACGTAATCAGGTTGTACAGATGAGGCAAAAACATAATTCATCATACGGGGAAAAAAAGAGGCCATATAAAAGTATTAATGTACTATGAAATACTAGGAAATCTGAAATTTAAAGAATTACCTTCAACAACATAAAGTTTAGTGAGGGGAAATTCAATCTGTGCTGCTAACTCTTCAATCCTTGTCTTGAGATCACCTTCTGGTAGGGGTTCATACTTGTCAAAAAGTGGTGCAATATAATCTGGGTAGACTGTCATGAAGAACATTACCACAACCATTGTGAACCCCCAAAGATACAAAAAGAAATAGTCACCACCAGCCTGTAATAAAAATACATCACATTACTAACATTACAGGAACTCTATATGGTAATGGTACATAACTTCATGGGAAAACTATTACTTGAACTGAAAAGGTACCTGATTTGAGTTCTAAGTTTGATGATATCAAGTATTCCTCTCTATACTTCATTCACAATCCTTTTCATTTCTTCCAGTCATTCATTTCAAACCCATATAAAATCAATATATTCTACAATCTGCTATTACCATTTATTGATAGTACAATAAGCTGCAAATAGTATTACTTCAACTGGTTTCTTCTTTTTACAGAAACAAACAAACAAAAAAAAAGAATGCCAAATCCTCTTTCCTTTTCACTGTTTCATCTACCATTATGCATGATATACTGTACTGTCTTTGCAAGTGGAATATAATAAATATAGAAAAAAATAAACTGAACTTGTCAAAATGTGCAGCACAGCTGCTGAGTGGGGGCTCTGTCAAACAGTTTACCATCTAGGTGCTGCATTTTGATCATACTATAAAGTGTGGGAGTACATGGGAATAAAACATAACAAAACCTAACGATCTGTGACAAGGCTATCTGTTAGAGGAAAGAAACAGTAGCCTAAGTTTGCAGTCTATGCAAACAGATACGGGATTAAACTAGGTGGCCCCTCCCCACCCACCAGTTCATCTCACATCTCATTTGGTAAAAAAATAGAGGAAGAGCACCATGCTGTATGACAAAATATAGACAAACTTTACAGGAAAGCGTGAATAGAACATACACCCTGTCGGCAGCCACATAGGACAAGAAACAGGAGGAAAGCAAAGGTTTTAACAAAAAGGCTCAATTACTGATGCTACTTTCCTAAGGCAGGAAAAGCAAGCATACAGAGAGAAAAAGAAAAAGGGATTCTGTCTTTGTCTAGGGTACACAATCTAGTCAAAAATACCTTTTTTAACTTACTTTGATGATATAAACCAAGCCTGACACAACTGGGGCAGAAATAACCTGTGACACAATGAATTTCTTCAGTTTATCCTTTATGAAGAATCCTAGAGTCTGTTGGAGAGTCAAAAGAGACTTTATTTGGTAAAAAAATTCACATTCAGGTTCATGTTGGAACAGCAATACTTCATAATCATTTCTAAGATTAATCCATTAAGTGAGAACAAAATGCCATTTTTATGAAGAATTTATGGTTAATTTGTATACAGAATTACCAACTGAAGAGAGATGATTCCCTAATGTTGAACAAATCAAATTATAATTATTTTAAACACATAACTCATATCAGTATCAACCCTATAATTTGTAAGAACTACATAATGAATTAATGAAAAATTAAGAAATCATCATACGAAGTAAATCTTCAGAAGTTAGCATCTGTTCATTCATTTCTAATATAAGGTCTCATGCTGTCTAAACAGTAGTGTTTCAAATGAAAACATTACACCACAAAACAATTCAAAACAGATAATTTACATGATTTGATACTCTGATCCATTAAAAACTGTCCTTCAATGGATCCTCCTTTTCCCTCACATTTTATTCAATTAACATCAAAAATATCAAGAATCTAAGTTCTGCTGATTTCTGGAGATATTTCCCTTACTTTTGTGGCAAACTTTCCCCAGATCCTCATAACTTGCATTTTCATTATCTATTTTCGTTGCATAAAAATTTATGCTGCAAATCATGTTTTCCCATTAAAATCAATATTACTAAGAATAAGGAGTTTACATATATATACATTTCTTCCTTATCCATAAGTCATTTCAGAGTTGCCCCTAAAGTGAAGTTTTACCTTTTTTTTTCAGGAAAAAAGCTCTTTCAAATGGTACGACAAAAAAATATTACAATTATCTGTTCAATTTACTGCATGTTGCAGCAGTCATTGGGTAAAGAATTCCCTTTTCACAGCATACTGCTATGATGTTCTAACTACTATTATGTTAAGCCATTATGAATGGTCTTATCACTAAACCTAAACAGTGGGCATGTTTCAGTACTTTCGCCAGTGTAAAAAAAGAAAGAAAAAAGTTATTTCATTATCTTCGTGTTGGTCTTGTCACCTGCTTCTTGAGCCACCACACAGATCTCAATAAAAGCAGAGAATGCAGAGATGTCATTTGATCTTTTCTATTGAGCCTGTTTTCACTGCTCTCATATCACACAAAGGCACAGTGATAGAGGTAAATAACATGACTATATCTATCCATCTATATCTCTGATGCCATGACAAAAGTCTCCATAACTGGTGAACTCCAGTGCTGCTACTTAACCTTTAATGCCTCACCCTTAGCTGGCCACTGGCAAAGGTCAATTTTAGTATAGAAATATTACACCTTCCACAATAAAAACCAATGTGAATGATTGCTGGCAAGTGCAGGAAGGACACAGAGATGTTTCTTTCTGTATCTTCGACTTGTTTTCACTCTCAACTTATTTCATACACAGGCACAGCGATTGTGGTAAATAACATGAATTTAATTTGAAATATCACATCCTTCGTATTGCAAATACGTATGAGGACAGCAAATGGCTGCCACTAGAGGTGTTTACTATAGAAATATTCTTAGTATGTACATATCATCTGTTATTAAAGTCCTACATCTTCAAAACTATCCTAACGGAAATGTATTCAAAGTTACTCATGACTGTTAAACTAGATTTCAAATACAAGATCTAGTGTTAACACCAGAAAACACAGTAACTGTAGAGACTGAAGAACTTGAGACCTAAGAGAAAAGTCATCTTGAAAACATAATTCCAAAGCAATCCAATAAAATTAATGTTTTACAAATAGTGAACCTTAATTTTTGAATTCTTAATTTGGATCATCTAATATGCTATCTCTATCCGACACTGAAACTGAGTTCTTTTACAATCTTCAGAATTAGCTTTTATATCTACTTGTAAAAGCAAAAATTTCTTGAAAATTGTTTCAATATCTTAGAAAACCTTGCTTACCTGTTTGTTGAAACCATGTTTTTGTTCCACCTTGAAGGTAAAGTATGCAGACCATGGAAGGCTCATGACAGAGTTTAATAATGACCCTAAACACACAAAAGTTACTGTCTGAGGGATTTCTGCATCAGCAGTGAATCCTAACCACTCTGCAACTCTTCCAGATGCTGCCCATAATGCAGGAAAACCTCCACAAACCATGATACCCTGGGAAAATAGAGCACTGGATAAATATTATTTCAAAATGGAAACAGGAATCCATTGTGTCAACCTAGATCGTCATTTTTGAGTTCAGAGGAAATTTATCGTTTGTTATTGGGCAGTGGAAGTGAAACAAAATTACAGACACTGGAAGTTTGGTACACTGATAAAAGCAAATGAAATAATGAGAAATTGGGCACTAAAGCTGCAGAATAAAGCTTGTGAGATTGAAAAAAAGGAAATAATGCACATGAAAATGAAAACATGTCCACTAAAAGCTTTATATTCTAAAATAGCAGCTCTTGAATTTAGTATTTTTTAATATTTTCAAAATTTCCTAACAAACGGTGTAATTACCAGTAGCTTTTCTTTGTGCACTTATTTTTATTGTTTAAATCTGTTATCACTATGGACAGTTACAGAAATACAGTACTAATATAGAACATTACGACAATGTAAAAAAAAATCAAGTAAAGTATCTCACAAAAACACTATTGTAACTGGTATATCGCATATTCAGCAATGCCTTGGTCCAGCAGGTGCCAGATCATAAAACTTTCCCAATACCTGAGTTACATAAACGAAATTCAGTATATGAAATCTACCTACCTATCTTTAGCAATGGTGCCTCAATCCCCCTGGAGAAGTGGCCTCAACATCAAAGTTACCAAGCTGCCCTATCCAAAAAACATATCTCCCAAGCATACCCCATCCTCCTACACTTTCCTGGGTAGTTTCTCCTTAGCACTCTATGAACTGCCTCTCCCAGGATGCCAAGCCTCATCCCCTAGTTCTATTTCTGTCTGTCTCATTCCTATGCATATTTTTTTCTACTAACCTATCTTCATGCATCCTTTCTACACCAAACCACTTCACAATATCTTTCTTAACCCAGCCTGTGTCACCACACTCCAGAGCACTGTCTTTCTTTGTAATCCTACACTTTACTGATACTTACTCCGTCCTATCAGTCAACATCACAAGCAACCTTAAAAAGCATATTTCAACAGCCGGAGTCCTAAAACTGCCTAGAACACCACAACTTGGACTGGCAAAATCATACTGTACCTCAATCAATGATGTCACATTCATGGTCTTTAAAAATCATCCTGAAAGACACAATCTTCTTTCTTCCCTAGACAATGTTTTCCTTTACTTCTTCTTTGACTGTGCCAATCCAATCTCTGAATTCGCATCAAAGACTGACATAATACTTAAGTTGCTAGTTAGAATCCAAAAATAAGATGAGTTAACAAAAGCAGTACTAAGACACATATATCGGCACAAAGATACACCTTTCAACTCTGTCCACCACCATGTGATTAGGAACAATAACTCTTTGCATCAATACACAACATAATTTAATGAATTTATAAGGAACTCAAGTTCTGGGTAAATGTACTGGGTAAAAGTACACATCTACGAAATAAGCAGAACATAAATATTTACCACTATATCCTTGTCCAAAAACCCTGAGTTCACTGTTAAGAAGTACAAAACATATATACAGCTCAATATGCAAAATAATACACCTTTAACTTCAGTAAATAAGAGACTTACTGTGCTGAAGACCTGATTGAAGGCTCCTTCAATAAGACTAAAATTACTCTTGTCAAGGCTGTATGCCCTTGCTTTGTCATATGTGACACGCTCCATGATGCCCTTCAGCTCTTTTGGAGGCTCAACTTTTTCTCGGTACACGCGACGCTAAGTGACAAAATATGAAATTAGTGAGAACTTGATTAAAATATCACTACCAGTCTTCCAAACTCCACATTTTTCTCACTATACAAAAACCTCTCTAATATCACTTCATCATACATCATTCATTAAAAAATAAAGCTCCAAATCAAGCTCCACAAATGTTACTTAATTCTCTAAATCCTATACCAGTTGCAGAACAAAATCATCCAATATCCAATGCCAGGTTTGGTGCTAGAGTGAACTGATTCATTTTCACTTTTATATGCAAATATACACTGCCATAAAATTTGACAAATATAGTGGCAATGATAGGTCAAACCCTATTATGCTGACCCTGCTAATTTCTCTTCCACCATTATAATAGTACGCTGACGTATACTCCTTTCCAATTCTGGGTAACATTGAGGTAGGGAAGGCAGAGACCTCTTCACTGGGGGTAAGGTAACGCTAGTGGATCTGACAGTTCCTGCAATAGGAAATGATGGGTGTGATTTCTCTGACAACTCCTTACCCCAAAATTTTCCTATAAATCAAAGCCCTTCCCACTGTATGAAAACTCAAAACTGTTTGAGCAGAGGGTGCTACACCTAAAATCCCACATTCTACATTAAATCTAGAGAGTGTAAGGAACCCTGTGGCATCTTTTTCGATGAAATCTAACTACTCTAGCACATGCGTCTGTTAAAGGATGAATTACAGAAAGAGGAAAATCCTATGGAAAGCTGATAATCCATTCACTTGGCGGATAAAAAGGAAACTAAACTGTGTCAGCATAATACAGTTCTTGCCCTATTGGAGCTAAACTGTTGGCAAAATAACAAATCCTACACATTATATATGTGCGTTCACTCAACATACCTTCTGTTCTTTGGTTATAGGCAACTTGACTCACCTGTCTGTAAGCCAAGTATTCCTCCCACATGTAGGTGGCCCACGAGAATCCCAGGATACCAACAAAAATCTTCCCCTCCCATGTCCCCAGATCTGGAATGGCTAAAGAGATCATGGAAAACCGGCGTGATATTAACACAAACACCCGCAACCTGGTGGTGAACTGTTTACACTCTTGCGTGTCGTGGTGAGTTTCCTCCCTCAAGGACCTTCGTACATCATTACCCAGTTGTTTAACTCTTTATAATATCTAAACTCCAAAATCTCTTTTTTCAGTGTATCATACACCTTCTTTCGACAATGGATCACTGTTAATGACTTTTGCCTATTGGAAAGTTGCCGGTGAAGAAATACAGTGGGCTGATATGTGGAGACAGAACTGGGAAAGCAATATCCCTATACAAGAGAAATTATCGTGCATAATGAGCAAATGAGCGTGGTTGCTCATACGTGATAACCTTTATCCTTTTAAATATTACAGCGTAATCGATTAGTCGCCTTTCCATTTGTGTCATCTTTTAACTACTACTTTTGCTGAACTGTATATATGTATGACTGATATTGCTGTACACTGGAGGTCGTGAGTATCGAAAGACTTCTCAAATTTAATTTGTATGCATATTTACATTTTACCATTAATTTCATCTTTACATGAATTACTGTAGGAAATTGGAGGAATTGATGAGTACTTAATTGTTCATTCATATAGCACAAATTTCATGCCTTAGTATACATTCATAGAAACAGTTATAATATAATCCTTCCTTCCAGAAAACTAATGATTGTATAGATGGTTCTCAAAGTAATGGTGTTTCTTGAGTGAAATTTTCTTTCTTTTGCCAATTATCCGTAAGCAGAGGACGAATTGGAATTCTCTTCCTTCTTTTGTCTTTCTCTTTTCTTATAAACAACCTCTTCACCTTTAAGACTCAGGTTGACAAACACGAGTTCAAATGAATATATCTTTTTTTTCTCGTATTCCCTGTTTCTTGTTTCTTCAGAGTTGGACATCAATTAGGGCATCTTTTGCTCGAGCTATGTTGACAACTATAATTTATAACAGATCCGTGAATATGATTTCCAATATTGATGGAGACACCGCGTTTGTCAAGTAATTATTTACATGCCTATACACTCCCACTCCCAACTAGATACAGTAATGTACCCTTAACCACAGCCTTTCCTTAATCCTCATCTTTTAGTTCCAACAAAACGCTCTAATCAACCGCAAATATCAAATATCTAAGCATTCGTCACTGAATCGTTGCGAATAATGCATCATTTAAGCCGTGTCAGAACCTAGTATTGCCAACTGACTTAAATTGATACGTTTACCCCGGACACTTCACATGACCTGGTTCAGTCCATTGACATCACATCGACCCCAGTATACCACATCGTTCAAATTCACTCTGTCCTGTGCACGCCTTTAATCCTCCCGCATATTCAGGCCCCGATAGTTCAGAATCTTTTCCCCTTCATCCTTTTATCTCCAATTTGGTCTCACTTTTCTCCTTGTTCCCTCTACTTCTGACACATATATCCTCCTCGTCAACCTTTCCTCCCATTTCACTTCCCACAGGTTTTCTCAATTCCGTCTCATACTCCACCCGACCTGTCTTTCGCCCCTGGTGACCTTTATAGCCTAACTTTTAATTAGATTAACTCAATTTTCTCCTTTCAAACACTCCCAGACTAATGCGCCAGTTTGTGTAATGCATCACTTGAGTCTACAACCAGATCCGTGTCATCAGCAAACAGCAGCTGATCCGCTTTCGTTATAAGGTAATCACAACTCGTAAGCATACTTATGCTGAGTCCAACAACCTTACCCATACATCAGGAATGGAGACTGTTGCTCCCTAGTAGATCACTTTACAGTATTACCTGAAATACTCTTTAGTTCAGCAAAAACACCGAAAATTTTGCGCCAAGAAACTGATGAATAATAGAAGAAAGAAATCACTGACACTCCCTGGCCGCCATGTAGATGTCATACCATGACGTCCGCCTAGT
>JAUUDW010648895.1:591-10696 GCA_032361385.1 Panulirus guttatus | reverse complement strand
ATACGTGAGTAGAATAATTGAACTCTTGATTAATGTAAGTCTCGGTGTCGCTTTATAGGTAAGACATTGCTGTCAAATGCTGAGACGAGATGAATTTTCTCGTAAGTGATACTTACAAGTTAGACCAGTCATTGTTTTTGACCAAAATGGGTTTTCTCTGTGATTTCTAGATCGCCAGATTCTGACTGACACACTGAAAACACCAATGAAAACCTGACCTGCGACCTGAAGTAGCCTTGTAAAATCATCACCTTGCTAGATCACAGAAGTGGGTTACGCAATGTCTTGTTCTCCGTATTTTTTTTTTCTTCAGAATTTCGCGGAAATCGGTTAGCATGAAACTGCGTCTGCAGTGCAGGTAATTTTAGAGATTTTAGAAATCTATCCTGAGTGTAGATGGTGACTGGTGATTCTTGAGGCACGTCATACCATAATTGGATTTTCTTTTTCTATATTTTCTAATTACTTTATCTTGATCCTGCTGCCGAGGCCTAGCCTCTTGGTTTTAATGAGTCGCTCGTCCATATATCAAAGAAAATTTGTACACGGTCTTGATATAGCTGTGAGCTGCACATGAATAGTGTAACGATAATTAAAATAGGATTTAGGTAATACATGTCATTGTATGTTGTTAGTTTTAGGGCAGCTGTACCAGGTTACATCTGCAACTCAACATATGAAGACTTATAGACTATAGGAGTAACAGAATTAACACTAGAAATAATACGGCGTCATTAACGTCGTTTGGCGCCGATGTAACCGCTAGTGAAGATTTAACTGTTTTTGCTACGATTAAGGTGTAATTTGTGTAACACCATACACTTAAAATATATTTCAGGCGTAGCACTTTATGTTCGCAACGCGTTACGGGTGTAAAGCTTCTTTATCGTAATACAGAAATTGTTCGTAACATGAAGGTGTAACACTTAACTTTTGCGTGTTGAATGTGTAACACTTTATAGTTGTAACGTATAACACATAACAAGTGACGACATGCAAGTGTAACACTTACCACGTGACGGGATGTCAGTGTAAGGCTTCACGGTTGTGACGGGCTTCAGATGTAACGCTTCACACTTATGATGTGATGCAAATGTAACACCTCACACTGGTAATGCAAATGTAACAATTCACACTTGTGACGAGATTTACATTTCCTTACAGCTGGGAACTGTGGACTGAACTTGCGAGTGAGAAAAGTTCTTTAACGAGACTGTACTCTCATTGATACACCCTCGCCAGAGGTGACTTTCCCACTCGCGGTGTGATCTCTAGTAGACGAAGTCCGGTAACATCATTTCAGGGAAATATACTGTAAGCGGGTAGCTCACAAGAGGGTACTTGTCCCAGACCCTGGGAGTGTTGTACATACATGTAAGGACACGATATACCTTAACAAAATATAAGTGTACGTGAACAGTCACCACCAATGCGTCCTTTGACAAAGGTACGTAACGTAGGAATCCAGGTAAAGGTGGTGTGATGTGCTTGTAATTAAATACTGTACGTGATTAGCAACATGACATTGGTACAGAGTGTGAGCGCAAGCCCTCACGAGCCAGTATTGCCACATACATGTCGTACTGTCTTGATAATTAACCCTCATTCAACAGAGTCGTGTATGTGAGTTTATGTATGATAACTCTACACAATTTCTTGCGATTTATGGTGACTGATTTATACTGTATCTTTTTCCAGATAACAGTGGATTCGCTGAAAATGCTGAACAGGGCGAATGGTAAGTGTACAGGGTCGAGATATGTTGACCATGCTCTTTTTTTCACGTAGTAAGCGTTGATAGTGGCCATGGCAGGCAATGACACTCGCTCTTGCTCTGATTTTTATTGCTATATAACTAATTTAAGGTTTTAGGGATTTTGCATGTCCGTTTTCGGTTTGTGTCCTTGGGAATCGTACATGTATGCTGGGTTTGTCAGCTAGATCAGAAATATTTAAAAGACTGCTACCAGATCAGAACTGCAGTGATGTTCGTGAAAATATTCATACTCTCTATCGTAAATGTTTTATTCCTTGAACTATACAGGAGGCGTCATGTAAATATCCATGCATCATTCATGCAAATTTTGCAAACAGTATCACACTGTATCTTGCGAATTATGCACCATGTATTTAATATACCCTACATTAAACCTCTGTTGGTTGTATACTTAATGTAATGTTTTCAGTCCTCAATGAAAATGTATAACGTTTATGTTTGTATCGAAACGAACCCTGAAACTGTTACCTTGCTTTAATTATATCTGTACTATTAGTGCCAGTCCTACCCATCAGATGGGACATGGACCTTTTGAGTCCCTGGACCTATTTCGGCCCACCTGTGTCATTATAATGTAATGAACGGACTGTACGTTCTGTACTTGCCTCCAACGACCCCCTTGCCCATGCTCTGTTCACCCGTGCTATTGACGAAATGCTTTGTCTCTATAATTAGACAAAAAGCGACTTAGAAGTTGAAATTACAATCATACTTTTTGTTAATTTATTTTCTCTCGTGCTCCTTGCCGTGCCACCCCCTTTCCCAACCTTAGTATCACGCCGAAGGGGAAAAGTGAGTTGTTTTGAAGGTCTGGCCTCGTTAATCATCCCCTCAGCCGCCACCTCCCGCAGCTCCTCTGAATAAGTCAGGGACCCCCAGCATTATAAGTGAAACTTCCCGGAATTATTATGATGAGGGGAAAATTATGGATAAGATGTGGAGGGAAAATCACTGGGATAGAGTTGTGGGAATTACTTGATTAATATTGGGTATTTCTGTGGTCTGAGGAATGATTTTCAGTGCTTGGGTAGAAATTTTCAGAGACTAGGTTTTTACGGAGTGGCTGAATTAACTGTATTTCTTTTTCATAAAGGAATATGAATTCAACAGTTATGAAAATGGCTCCTGTTAATAACGCCATCGCTGTTCCTGTTTCTTATTTTGCGCTCCTTCGAAAAGAGTTGTTCCGCTGTTGTAATGTATGCTGGAGAAAAGGCCATATATTATACAAGGCCATATATTATACACATCTCAAGCTAATCAACTAAGACATTTATGGTTGATCCTCTCTAATATAGATTTTGAACACCAACCATCTCTCCAATAGTGCAAACACATTATCATTGCATCACATGACCCAGAGGGCAACATGTACATGGAAGACACAGCTCTTACTCCGCAGTTGCCCTGTGCTTACCCTACAGAGACATAATCACACTTTGACTTTTGGTATTGCCTGACACGTGGCTGGTTTCTTTGTGGTGGAGGACCCCACTGCGAAGGACCCCTAAAGCAGAAAGAATTTTTTTGTATACATATATATACTGTACCAACAATTTTTTTGTGTTCCTAGACCCTGCCATCTAGTGACAATACCATGAACAAGAAGTTGCCTTTGACGAGGATGTATCATCATCAGTGGATGAAAGGAGTAGTGTTATTGATCTTTCCCTGGAGAATCCAACCTTACTCTACTTCTTCTTGGAGCCCATCCTCATAGCTGTAGGAGCTCCATAAAAAAAAAAGGTCGTAGAGGGTTATGTCTAGTAATGATATTGTAATGGTTTTACTTAATTTTTGTACATGCTTATGAATAGATGAAAAAAATTTCTGCATGTTATTACTTTTTATATTTTATTTTAGTTCTCTAAAAATATGCTAATGCTATTATTTTTTCTTTTAACAGCAACTATGCAAGTGAAATCACTCGAAACCCAAGTAGTGCCTTTATGTGTTATAAGCACAGAAAGAGATTATTTATTATGTATTATAAGCACTTGGAAGAGTCCCACTCTGAGTTTTTGCCAAGATTTCAAATATAGCACCACACATTATGCTCTGAATGAAAATCAGATTGACAAAAATTTCAAAGTCTGGAGATGTACTTTTATGTATCTGCAGCCTCTTTATCGAGTGAGACACAGGAACTGTGAGTGTCTCAAGGTAAACAGCCATGAAGATGAACAAAGAAAAATAATAGAATTAGCAAGTTATGTACCTTCGCTGCGGAACAATGTTACACGAACGATACTCAAAGATACTACAAAGGAAAGTGTTGAAAATAGACCAGAAATTCACTTAACTCTAAGGATACATGATACAGAAAAATTGAAAAGTTGGGAAAAGGAAAAGAGTCCCAGGAAATGTATAAATATGCAGTATGAAGAATTTCTGAAGCTTACTTTTCAGGCTGGCTCATTGACATCCATAGATGGTGAAGATTACCACAGTAAGGTTCATTTTGTGGCAAGGTCACACTATTATCTTAGCACCCTGAGGAATGAAATTAACAGTCAGTTAAAAGACTATGAATATACTACATTTGCTCAAGTTTCAACCCTGGGACCACTGTATATTCCATTCATCCTAAGAAATACTATGCTATATCCCATCCCCTCGGTCATTCACGTGCAGATAGGCATAGTTTCCACACTTGTCCCCAGCCTTTTGACAAACCACATAACCTCAACTGCCTTTTCCTCTTTGACCACCCTTTCTCCATTCCAAACATTTTTACCCCTATGTCTTTCCAGATCATTCTTGATCTGTCACTCTTCCATGATCCATACAAGCTTGATTATCAGTCATATGATCATGTCATGTTGTGTGGAACTCCTCTTTGTGGCCTTGATTTTAAAGTTATTCATTTATAATCTAACATATTTCTTAAGTATCAGTGGTGTGAGGGATAATTTGTGTGCACACATACCTATCATAGGGTTCTTTATAATGAAAGTAGAGTGTTCTTTCTACTGGCATATTTATAAGTTGTATGTGCTCTGTAGATATCTTGAAATAAGAAATTGGTATTTGATTATGATCCATCATAAGCTTGCTTGCCTTAACCAAGAGAGGTTGAATAAACCTCTTTCTGTGATATTTAATCTTAAAGTGAGTTTTGCTAATACATTCAGAACTTTAGCTCTCTCTACACCCACAGTCTTTTCCCATATTATGCCTTTCACACTGTCCATCATATTTTTTACACCACCACCACCACCACCTGCCACCTCCATCACCCCATACCCCATTACTGCCAATGATCTCGTTACACTCGAATCATCCCCAGTGGGTACACATTCTGTTCCTGTCTCTTGTACACCTACCATGCAACACCATGTTCCAACCATTATTGCACCCTCTCTGATATCCATAACCCCACCCCTTATGAATCTTAGTATTCCTCCTCCTGACACACCCATTATATCATCCCTTTTCACTTGTGTTGGTACATCCTTTGAGAACGCTTGGGATAAAAGAGGCAGTGCAGATAGAGGCATCAAGAAAAATTACATAACTGGCCATTTCAGCATATTTGCAGGATGTTGGTGCTTCAGTAAGGCTGCCATTAATTGCTTACTATATGTGCTTTATCTACCTTTGTGGTGGTGGACACTGTTTATGATGGTTTGGACAAGTTTGGATATGAGAATGTGCCTTGCAGAAAGTAGTTTTCCTTCATCTGGACAACATTCTCAATTGGATCTATTGAGACATTCATTGGCAGCTTCAGGCAGCAAAATCTCCCACACCAATTCTCTACAAGGTACTTCAACCCCTTTAGCTTCTAGCTGATTGCTCTTCATGTATTTATATTAACTACCCTTCACCTGAACTATATACATAGTAATGCTTCATTTTCTTTCACTTTGTGCAATATATAGACCTTTGCTCCCTATTGTTTACGTAGTACCCACACATTCAGTATGTCTGGTCCAGTTTCACATATCATTTTTACTCTGTTATATCATGTTTATTTTACTGGCTCTAGTATGTTGTAACTTGTACCATTGTCTTTACTGGTTGTATGAAGAAACTGTTTGAGTTTGTGCTATTTTTCTTTTTCAGTATAGTATACCCATCCACATGTCCTTAGTAACACTTTTATTGTTTCATTGTGTAATATGGCATGAGCCTTTTTTTTCAAATTTAGATTATCTTATAATGATGAATCTGTCAAAATATCCTGTAGATCCTATTATTTGACACTTTTCCATTATTTGACACTTTTTTTTATTTCAGTATGTAATACTGCATTTGCATTTTTTCATAGATGTAATGTGTCACTTACCTCATCTATATGATATGAAAAACATGTAATGAAATATGTTCAGTACACTTCGTTAAACTGGGATAGGAACCAGAAGACATAACATTAAATTAAGTAAGAAACTTGTAAATAAGGATGTAAAGAACTACTTTTATGGTATAAGAGTGGTAGATGATTGGAACAGATTGACTGAGAACATAGTTAATACATAGAACATACAAAAATTCAAGAGGTTATATGATAGTAGTGTTCAAGAGATGGGGCCATACAGGTGTATAACTTTGTCCCCTTACAGTACGAATAGGTTATTATCGATTTACAATAAATGTGCTGTATTATCTTTTGTGTCTTTACACTTTCAAAGATAAGTTAGAAAGAAATTTCAAGATGAAACAAGGCATAGCCAGCCTGAGATAAGCACCCACTTAGTCAACACATAAACAAACTTGGTGCTCATGTTCTCATGCAATTATGGCATATTTTATGGTATAAAGGCCTGACGTTGTATTTTGCTGTAAGAGTGTTGTCAGTGTTGCAAGTGCTTAGAGATTTAGGAAACACCTCAGCATTCTTGAGAAACTGAAAATGATGGAGCATTATGAGCATGGAGATAGTAGCATACATCTCATGAAAGCCCCATTTCTGAACTGGAGGCGATTCAGGTAAATCCAGATGACCCTTGAGCTGTTTTTGTTTCATTCAATGTAGCCTTTTGCAATCCCAGACCACCTCCATCCTTGAGGTAGTTAGATGGGTTTCCATTACATTTGTTGGTATTTATCTCTAAATGTTCTTTGGAAATATTTGAGATGTAACAGAATTGACCTTCTAATGAACCATCCTTTCCCCAAATATGTCTGTTACAAAAGTGTTTACTGTACAACTAATTCCAGTGTGTCCAGATCAAAGTTATTTTTTCTAGGAGCACTTCTGTTATTAAATCCTATTATACTGAATTTTGTTGCACTGGGATTTACATTTTTTCTAAATACCATACATTTTTAGCCAAGCAGTATTATGTCAGCTTTTATAATCCCATATTCTAGCAGTGTATATATTGATAGGTTTGTCATCATTCCATGCAGAATATCACAGGGATCATGGCCATAAATGTCACCATGAGTGTGCAGGTGGATGCACTCAGCCTATGAACCATTCTAGTTGCTATGACTGTCAGCACTACAAATTAGGGACTTCCTGTGTTGGCACATGTCCCAGGAGATACTTTAAGGTAGGTGAAATACTGAATACATCTGCACCTGTATTCTTGTTACATTGCTTTGTGATTAAGATAGAAGAACACCTTAATTAGGGGATCAGTTGTGAAAAATGGATCAACACTTATCATGTATTGATGGTTAGATGGTGAATGGCTCATCACCTGTATCAGGACTTAACTCTCATGGTTGGCAAATTACTTTATGAGAGGTGCATCATATTTGATGCACTTAGCTCTGTACCTGTCATAAAGGTAGCATTTACTGAATGGAATATAGTTTCACACCTCCATTATAGGCTGCTCCATAAGGATGGTACATTGCTCCCAAGGCATGATCATTATGGTTTGCCATCTTTTGGACTATTATATCATGCCTGTTCACTTTTTCTTGTATGCACAAGGTAGTACCTCATAGTGATAAAGAAATAGGCTTGCATGCTCACATCCACTCTCTAGCTGTCATACATAGTGCACTGGAACCACAGTCAAACTACACAGACCTTTTTGTAGTTTCCCTTGACATCTTCATATACCCTCGTTCATCCCATTGACAACACATCATCCTCTCTATTACATCACTCCCAAGCATGCCTCACATCCTTCAATATGATTAGGCCTCGATCACTTTGAAGCAGTCTTCATTTCATCCGTCCATCTCATCCATGGCCTCCCCTTCTCCTTGTTCCTTCCATTTTTGCTATGTATACCCTTTTAGTCAGTCTCTCTGCACTGATTCTGCCCATATGTCCAAAGCATTTCAGTACACACTCTTTAGCTATCTCAGCCAAACTTCCTTTACTACCATACCTTGTCATTCCTTACTAGATGAAACCTCCTCACACTACAAAGTATCCTCAAGCATTTCATTTCCAACACACCCACCCTATAATTGTACTTTTTCATCTAGGGCCCATGCCTTTTATCCATGTAGCACAATTGGGACTACATATCACCTGACATAACTATGTTTACCATCACAGACAGTGACTATTCTTTCAACACACTCCCTACTGCATCTGGGAACTTATTCCCCTCTGCCATCCTATGGCTTACTTCTGCACCCTTGGTTCCATCCACTGCCATGTCCACTACCTGGGGTCAAAAATGCTTCACATCAACCATGTTTACTCCATTCAGATTCACACTGCTACCAACCTTAACTTACTCCTTTCTACATTGTCCAAAACTCAGACACCAACTGTTGCAGTTTCTCATTTGAGTCTGCAACAAGAACAGTTTTATTGGTAAGCAGCAACTTGCTTCCCAGGCCCACTCACCCTCCAGGATATTGTTTTATGCAATTAGATAATTACAGGTTGAAAAGTAAGAGTAATTACATGGGAATCCTAGTGTCCATCCCATTGGTTCCTTCCTCATATTGGTGTATTCTTCAGATCATTGTGAAAAGGTGGGTCGAACCAGGCTACCTATCTCGGCTGGTAACCTTTCCACAGTGCTCTTTTTCATTGCATTACCTAATATTGTACATTAGGTTTTTCCACAACAACCTTGCATGGGACTTCCTAAGCCTATATTATTGTAAAAGATAAGAAATAACAAACTAATGATTGATAATGTTTCCTAAATAGCATCGCATGTGTTATAGATTTGGTAGGAGACTTGATTTAACATATATTTGTTTTCAGTTGAAGCTGTAAATTTTGGATAGATTTACTTGAATTCAGAAAGTTGTCATGGAACATGTAGTGTTAGGAAGGAGAAGGATCAGAAGCTGTATAGCCCAAGACCGAATCTGTAGATAAATGGAGAGTGCTACAGGAAATACATTCATTAAGAGAGCCTGACTGTATGAATACTTTATGTAGAATAACTACAAGAGTATGTACATTTTCTCATAACTAATCCTTTCCATATGATGCAGTATGAGACCAGCTCCATTGCTCGGTGTGTGTCTAAAATGGAGTGTCTAGCAATGAAAGACCATCATATCCTTGATAGTGAGACAAGGAGGGAGTGCCTTGCTAGCTGCCCCATTGGTTATGATCTTCATGGACACACCTGTTATCCTCATGGTTAGTCATTAGTCATTTTGGTTTGTTGATTACTTTTTTGAGATAGATATTTATATTATTTATACCTTAATGATTATGTAGGATTATACATATATGTGTATATATATCCTTATGGATAGGGGAGAAAGAATACTGCCCATGTATTCCCTGCAAGTCATAGGAGGCGACTGAAAGGGGAAGGGAGCGGGGACTGGAAATCCTCCCGTGTTGTTTTACTTTTCTAAATAAAGGAACCGAGAAGGAGGCCAAGTGAGGAATTATCCCTCAGAGGCTGTCATCTGTTCCTTGCTAACACATGAAATGGCAAATGTTTTTGAAAAAAAAATGTTAGTAAGTGGATGTTATGATGAGTATTCTATTCATTACAGCTCTGTTACCCTTATTAACACCTGCTCTGCTGGTGTTAATGCAGGTGTGACCAGTACAGACCAGCATATATATTCTACATTATGCAATCCACGTCAGTAAGCACGCTTATCAGGTTTTGATATATGCTGTCCAAGTTAACTCATCAGCTAGTAACATTATTGTTTGCAAGCTAGTTTTTTACTGTTTCCAGCAAACTATAATATATTTAACTTGATTTCTGCAAACAAAGCATACAGTCAATTGAAACAGTGAGTGCTAGGTAGTATGAATGATATGCAGTCATATGTTTGAATGGGGATTTTTTCAGAGCATATGAAGGTAGCTTGTTGGTTATCCTCTTCTATATGCTTTAGGACTAGGAATAATGATTAAAAAACAATAAGGAAATAAAGGAAGTTAAACCTAACTTCCAAGAGCTTTTGAGAAGATGAAGGAAC
>JAUUDW010648884.1:0-10696 GCA_032361385.1 Panulirus guttatus | reverse complement strand
ATCGTCTCACGGGTTTTATTTAACTACTCACAACGCAAAAGTGTGGGACTTGATGCTGACCAGGATAATGATGATTCAATCAAACATGTTACAAGAAAATCACGTCAGTATTTTTTTCGTCATATTTTACATACACACACACACACACACACACATACACGGGCCTCCGTGCTATGGGGGTTAGTGTTACTGACCATGAGTCAGCGCGGGCCAGCCAGGGGTCGGACCCGCAAGGGTTCGAGTCGTGGGCTTTGCAGTCACTCTACACCCATCTCAGGTGTTCATCCTCCCTTCGAGGCAAGTCGATAAATGGGTCCTTGCTTAGGCTATGTGTGTGTGTCTTTATACATACAGAAGAATAAAAACATTGTACATATATATGAGGTTAAAAGATAGGGCAATTGGAGTGAAAAACTCTCTCCCCATGATACACAAATAGTAATCATACAGATGGATCACCTCCTGCAGGGGAGAAGTTACTAAGGGAAAGACAACATGATTTCAGAGAAAGGAGGGTACACGTAATGAACCTCTATGAAGGATTAAGCAGTCTTGGACAAAAGGGAATGAAAGGTGGATTGTTTGGACTGCCAGAATGCATTGGACATTGCACTGCAGGGGAGGGTGATTAAAAAGCTGGATCACCAGGCAGGAATAAGGGATACACTCTTTCGATGGATAGAAGATTATCTTAGTGGAAGGGAACAAAGGTTACGTGTCAGAGGAGCTGTCTTGAAATGGGTAGAGGTCACCATTGGAGTACTCACCTCAGAATCTTGCCATGGGATGGTTACTCTTCTTGATTTATGTGAATGACCTGCCAAAAGGAATGGACTCTTACCTGAATTTGTTTGCAGATGATTTAAAGGTCATGAAGGAAGTTAAAAGCAAGGAGGGTTGCATCAGCTTACAAGTAGTCCTGGACAAACTCCGAAGTTGCTCTCATACGTGATTGATGAAATTCAACCAAAGTAAATGTAAAGTAATGATTGACAGAAAGCCTTAATATGACTATTATCTTGGAGGATATAAGCTTCAGGAATCTATGTTTGAGACGGAATCAATAGTTGCCATTGCCCCTAACCTTTCACCAGAGTCCTACATTAGGGGAATAGTTAAAGAGACAAAAATTAGAATAGTTTTTGGGTGTATGGATAAGGAGATATTCAACAAGCTGATTGTGTCTTACATAAGCCCAAAACTAGATTTTGCCTCTCAAAGTTTGGTCACAGTACCTGAAGAAGCACAAAGGGCTGGTAGAGAAGGTTCAGAAGAAAACTGCATGGATGGTACTATACCAGAATTATGTTTCTAGCTTAATTTCATGTTATGTCCTGTTTGTTCAGCCTCTACATTTTTGGAACTGTTCACTACATCATGAAAGTGTGTGTGTGTGTGTGTGTGTGTGTTCTATATAAGGAGGGAGTTCTAAAGGCTGAAAAGAGGCTCTGGAGTCCACTATTTATGCTTGGAAGTAAAAGGGATGAGCGATTGAGGGTGATAGTTTTGAATGTTAATGGGATGACTGGTGAGAGTAAAAGGAGAAAGCTTATGGAGATATTTAAAAGTTATAGTTTGGATTTGCTGGGGATTGGGAAAATCTATATCCTCGGGCAGTGTATGGAGTGAAAAGGAAAATAACGAATAAAAGTTGTGGGATGGTGTAGAATTAGGGTTGGTATAGATGAGAATGAATGATAATCATCAGGGAAGAGGGAAAGAAGGGTGTGCTATGTCCTGTCACCATGAATATGGGAGAGGGTTACAGATCATCGATGCAATGGATCAAGAATGTTGAGGGTGAAAGGCAAGATTAGAATTGTGAACTATGTATGGGTATGTGTATATGTGCCTGTGAATTGAAGACTGTGCTAGTTAAGGATGAAATGAAGCATTTCTGGAGAAATTTGAATGCCTTTATAAATGGGTTTGAGAAGGAAAGGTGGTTGTAATAGGTGATATGAATAAAAAGGTGGGGCATGATGAAATTCGTGGTATACTGTAGTTGGTAAATGGGAAGTTCCTGGAGGAGGTGAGAATGGGAGTTATCTTGTGAATGTCCATGCTGAGAGGCGTTAATTCTTTGCAAACACCTTTTATGAGCACACGATGATCCACAGGTATGCATGGATGAAAAATGATGGAAGAGAATAACAAAAGGGTTTGACTGACTATATGGCAATGGATGAAAGGTTGTACTGGATGCTAGAGTTGTGAGAAGATTCTTTGGAGATTCTGACCATTTGACCATTTTGCATTTTTGTTGGAACTAAGGATCAGAAAGAAGTGGAGGTATGGCATAAGGAAGAATGGAGAGGTAAAAGTGTTGGCAAGGGAGAAGATGAATCGGAAACAATGCAGGGAAGAGTACAAAAGAAGGGTAACAAAGTTTAGATGAAAGTGTTGTAAATGTAGGGATGCAGTCATATTTGAATGACATGTTTAAAATGTTCAGAGAAAGACAGTTAAAGGTTGTAGAATTAGTAGTTGAATACAAGGATGTGAGATGTATAAGAATAAATGTAAATGCTTGGTGGATGGATGAGTTTAAAAATGCTGTGGAGGAGAAGAAAAAGGCATATGTTACATTGCTCAAAAGGAATGTACCAGTGGAAGTTCAGCATAGGAGGAGGGAAGAATATAAGACAGGTAAGCGACAGAATGTTAAGAAGCTGTTAGAATAAAGTAAAGGAAGAGTAGATAAAGATTTTGAAAGAAAGTTTAGTGAAAAGTTTAGGGATACTAAGAAATTGTAGGGGAACAAAGTGAAAAGGAAAAGGGTGGATGTAAGAGTGGAAATGTTCATATGTGAAGTAAGGAAGGGGAATTGCTAAATCAAAAGAAGGAAGTGAAAGGAAGATGGAAAGAGTATTATGAAGAATTGATGAATGTGAGAGATGGTGAGGCAGCAGTTGTTATATGCATGGGTATGGAGAATAGAAGGAAAAGGATACATACAAATGCAGGGGCCGATAGCAAGAAGGGTGTAAAGAGGGCAGTAATGAAGTTGAAGTTAGGAAAAGGCACCTGGGGTTGATGGGATTATGGCTGAAATGTTGAAGTATAGAGGAGAAAGTGTGATAGGATGGATGAATTTGATATGTAATTTAGCATGGAAGCAGAAGGTTGTGCCTGAGGATTGGGTGAAAGCTTTTATTGTTCCTTTATTCAAAGGAAAAGGTATTAAGGATATATGTAGCAATTATAGGGAATAAGATCGTTGGATATACAAGGAAAATTGTATACAACAGTGTTGATTTAGAGTGTGATGGTAGTGACTGAATGCAGAATAAGTGAGGACCAAGAAGTTTAGTAAAAGCAGGGAATGTATAGATTAGATTTTTGTGGTGAGAATGATTGTAGAAAAGTATCTAGAAAAGGTAAGAAGCTGGATGCAGCTTTTGTGGGTCTGGAGAAAGCATATGACAAGGTAAAGGGAATGTTTTCTGGGATGTGTTAAGGAATTATAGGGTAGGGGGACAACTGTTGGATTGCTTGAAAGCCTCCTATAAAGGAGGAAATGCATGTTTAAGAGTGGATGGAGAGTTGAGTGGAAGTTTTGGTATACATGTGGACGTGAGGCACAAGATATGTGATATCACCATGGTTTTTCAACATATATATGGATGAAGTGATAAGAGAGATGAAGGCAAAATTAGGGAAAGGGGGTGCAGAGATGGAGTTTTGTGGTGAGGTATAATGGCTAGTGACAACCCTGTTAGTGGATAATATTGTGTTGTTTGCTAAGAGAGAAGAGGAGTTGCAGCAGGTTGTAAGTGAATTTTATGATATACATAAGCATAGGTGATTTAAGGTAAATGCCAGTATAAGTAGAGCAGTGGTGTTTGAAAGGAAACAGAGTGAAAGTATAGATTTTGCAAAGCCTTACAGAGTAAGAGAAGAAAGTGTACTAAACTTTGTGTTAAATATGTGGGGAGAAAGACTGGAACAGGTGACAGAATATAATTATTTGGGAGCTATCTTGGATAAGTTTGATGATATGGAAGGAGAGATAAGGGAGAGAGCAGTACAGGGTAGAAAAGTCACTGGGTCCCTTAATAGATTAATGAAGGGTAGAGGTATAATCCTTCCAACCCTGACCTGTGCAGGTGAAACATGGTCATTGAATAAGTCACAGAGGTCAAGAATCCAGACTGTGGAAATAAACAACTTGAGAGGATCATGTGGTGTGTCTAGGTGGAATGGAGAGAAAAATGAGGGGGTGTATGTGAGATTTGTTATGGCAGGGAATGGAAAAGGAATGAATTGTGGAGTGGAAGAGTGGGTGAAACATAATATTTTGAGTAGTTTAGGTACTTGGAAATAATGCAAGATGGGAAGTTTACAAGGATAGTGTATGATTGCACAGTTGAAGGGGTTGGTTTGAAAGGAAGACCACCTGTGACATGGGGAAATATAGAAGAAGAGTACTGGATGGTGAGAAATGGTAGAAGAATGCATGGAATGATGTATGCAAGGGAGGTATGTAAAGACAGGGATAAGTGGAGACCCTTTTGCCTTGGCCACCCCCTTTATGAGAGTTCCTAGAGGGAATGGGCATCAAAGATATAGATAGGAAATTGAAACACTTATGGGACCCCCATCCCTTGAAATTTCTCCACTATCATGCAGTCTTATAAGCTTCTTTATGCTGTTCACATTCATAGTCTCATAACTCAGTTTAATCAATTTTAAATGTTGCAGGATAGTAGAAAATATTTAAGAGATGGGGCCCCATAGTACAAATAGGTAATTGCACATCACATGACTATGAGTCATGCATGGGTTAGCTTGGGTTCAGATCCCAATTGATGAGTTCCTGGCTTAGCCTGGGATGTGTATGTATGTATGACTTAAGAGGTAGACATGGTACACATGTACAAGGTTAAAAGACAAGGCCACATGAATGTAAAAGCAGGCAATATGAATGTAAAAGCTCTCTTCATGTCACACAGATATAGTAATCACAAAAAGTAATAAAACACACACACACACACACACACACACATAGAAACACGTGGGAAACTTGTTAGAGAAGGTGAAACGAAGCCCTTTTATAGTGTAAGAGTAATGGATGAATGGAATGAACAGAGTTATGAGATTGTGAATGTGGACTGCATCTAGAAGTATAAAAATTTTCATGATAAAGTTGAAGAAAAAGGACCCAACAAATGTAGAATTTCTCCTTAAATAACATATAAGCAATTAAAAATGCAGTAGAAAGGTATAAAAGAAGTTATGAGATTATGAATGTGAACATCATACAGAACTTTAAAAAGTGTGTAATTGTAGAGTTCAGGAGATGAGGCTCCACAAGTGCAGAACTCCCTCCAAGTGTAACACAAATTGGTAAATATGAAGAGGGAATTACACACACACACACACATGAGTGTAGTGGTTAGCATTACTGATCATGTGTAATTCTTGTTATCATGGTCAAAGTATGTAAATTGAAAAGACTTCCTTTATCAAAAATAAATTCTTTTCAACAAGATGAAGTACAGTAGGGCTTGCTCAAGCTTATAGTGCTGGAATTGAAATGTCAGCCCAAGGTGGAGACCTGTTTGAGACTGCCCATGAGAATGATGTCTAAGACAGCCTGTAGTAGGACTTCTTAAAGGCTCACTGTTGACAGCAAAAGGTGCTATTCAATGTTTTTTTACTATATGTCAGCTAACTAAAAGGTGAGTGAGCTTGGAAACATTAGTTCCTCTTTTATGTCAAGGGGACATATGGTGCACAGAGACTCAACACCCATTCTGTTTTCAAAATCATTAAGTCTAGTAGTAAGTGAGTATGGAGTGCTTAGCTCGTTGTAAAAAGTGCACAGAGTGTATAACTTTAGTGAATAATTCTGTATAATATGCAGGGTGGTCTCCACTCTTTAGGCTTTGACATGCCTCAGATATAACACAAATCATTAAAACTGCTGACTCTTGCAGTTCCATATCTGTTGCTAGTGTACTAATCTAAAGTGGATATTATATGGCTTGGCCTATTCTGTCATATGTCTTTGTGTTTCTCTGAGTGGTGTAGTCTGAGAACTAGGGGCTATATTGAATAATAGTGTAATGTACTCATGATATCAAAATCTTAAAGATATATATATGTTTTGATACAAGAGAACAGTAGAAGTACTTAAAACAGAGTTCATTCTAATTAATAAGTTTCTCAACCAGCAACATGAGGCACTACAGGCTTTGGGTTTCAGATAAGTTTTAACACTACAATCACTAAAATCAAATTCAGCACAAATACTAGTTCTAATATTGTCCATTTGGAATAGTTTTCTAACATAACTGAGTTCCTTGTAATGTCAAGTTCTTCATTGTCCACTTGGGGTTGAGTTTTCCTAAGAGTCCTTATGGTTGGCAGGTCTTCCATAACTTCTGACCACTGGTCATCTTCACATGTTAATACTGGCACCAGTTTGTTGGCTTTGGAGCCAAACTCCAGTGAATAACATGCTTTTTGCATGAGATATCTATTGTAGATGTCGCAGGAGTAAGGAGGGAGATTGTCTCGGTCCTTTCCTGCTTTGTTATAACCATTATACATTGGTAGATAACACTTATAAAACTTCCAATAAGGTTAGGCCAATACTTGCAAAACTAATTCATAGTTATCTGTTGCAATGTCATTTATCAGCCACCATTTACAAAGGGATGAATACCATAAAGTAGTACAATAATGCAATAGCATAATATTTAAGTATACATACATTCTTCTCCGGTGGAAATAGCATTTTTTAAACATATACTTAGCAGTTCTTAATAAGGAATTGGGAGATGGCTATCACCACCTTCCACGAGCAGCAACTCCAGCTTTATCATTTTAAAGCTTTGAAACACCATCAGCACCCTGTAGGAGTAAATTGTTTTAACTGACCTCTGTCGATGGATGTATTTAATTAATAATTGTCACTTGTTCACACATAGTGTAATACTGTACATACTTTAGGTTATACCATCTTATACAGCATGTCTTATGTGTACCCAACCTTTACATACAATCTGCAACATGTTAGGTTAAGTGCTGTGTGTGCCCTGAATGGAATACACCTTGTACTGTAGGTGTGTGTGTATCTTTACTGTTAAGTTCACTGTGTAGTTTTAGTATAAAGTTATATCTTTAAGAATCTGTTTTAATAATCATATTGCATGAAATTTTTAGTGGATAGAGCAGAATGGTTAAGAGGTAGGATGGCAGAGGGCAAAGAAAGGAATGACAAGGGAGGAGAAATATACTGACAGTAGCATACAATCCAGGGTTTGTTGAGACAGAATTTTGGTCCCTTGTTAGCTTTTATTTTTATATATAATAGTATTAGCAAAGAATTTGAGTTATTTTGTTATAGTAAATGTATATTAAGGACAGCAGAAGTACTTCAGTAACTATATTCATAATAATCTCCAAGTTCATCTAGATGATATTTGACACTATATAAATTTTTTCAAATGTAAGCTTTGTGATCTACTATCTCCTTGAAAACAGCAGCATATTTCCTTGCTCATACATTTTTGTAAAATTCATGGTTTTACTATTCATCATAAGAATAGTAACTGCAAAAGAATTTGAGGACCAAAATATTTTAGAAGATTCTAGAAGTGTGACTACATTTGAAACTCACATAGCCTCTCCATTTGGTACTGACTTAGAGACTGATCGATAACCTTACCTTTTAGGATGATCGCTTCAACCCCTGCATTGATGGCATGACGGGTTACAAGACTCGGTCCATGCTTTGTATGCCCATCAAGGACAGTGCTGGTGAAGTCATTGGCGTAGCACAGGTTTGTGGCACACAATTGCTTGTCCAAACAACATAAGCTTTTTTAAGTCAGAACATGACATTGATATGAGGTAGTTTTTCAGACACATTATTTTCTTTAACTGATTTAGGGCATGACAAGGTAGGTGATAGAAGAGAGAAAGTCGCAGCTGTCCCCAGAGGATGAATACTGACGTAGCTGAAATGGGAAAGTAATCAGGAAGGTAATGAAATGAAGACCCAAGTATGAATTGTTCTTCACCTGTCAAGGTTCATGTGATTTTTGTAAAAATGTGTAAACTCCACAGTGAGTGAGGCTCCTCATGTTCTTTTAGGTGTTCCTAATTATCATGAAAATAGTCACTGCATGGTATATTTTACTGAAACAAGTTAATAGAAACATGTAAATGTCACCTGAAATAAACTTGTACCTAAGAAGGTTTCAGATTGAAGGAATCAAGATAAATTTCATATCTGTGATAGATATTGTCATTGTTATTTTGGTATTAATTATAGGAGGAAGAGTGGGTGAAAGAGTAAGAATGAGAATAGGAGTAGGAGCAGTAGTAGTAGCTAATGTGGTATACATTGCTGTTTGTGGTGTTGTTATTTGTCCTGTTATTGGCAAAGAGAATAATATGTAGAGGATTTTAGTGTGTTTTTAGCCTTGTTCTTCCAAGCCAGTGTTTTTTTAAAACTTAGTAGCTAACAAAACTAGACTTTTGAAGATTATACTTTGACCACATTACATAAAATGTTTAGTAATAATTCTGATATAAAGCAGATGTTAGGTGTGTTGCCTTGAGACCCAGTACTGTCAGTCACTTACAGCTGTTAAATTTTACAGGATTAGGAGATTATTTTATTTTGCTAAAACCATCAAAATGTATTATCAAGATGAGCTTTTTTCATTAAAATCCATGAAAGTAAGAAAAAAAATGGTAGTTTCAAGCTTGCAAAATATTTGCAGAAGTGAACTCAGTTTGCCTTTTTGCTGATTAGTTCAATCTTGATTATTAAGAGCCACATAGTGAAGACCAACAAGATTTGGGTTCTGACAGGTTAAAACATCCCATTTCCTGATTCCAAGAGTTTGTTTTCCAAAGCACTTCTAAAGGTTATTTTCTTTATAGTTATGAATTTACCTACTATTTTTGTTAAATATATAAACATACATATTTTGACATTGGATACATGTCTTTATGAGTGAATGGAGTGTGAGAGGAATATATGAAGACTAAGAAAATGGAAGTTTCAAACTCTTATAGAAAGTGAAAAATTTGCATAGGCTGAGAAGTAGTGGGACCTTTTGAGTAGATTGGACTGAAGGGAGCAAATGATAAGGCCCTCAAAGTAATACAAATAGTGATGTAAGAGAAGATTGGTAGTGTTAGTGAAAGACGATTAGTTTTAAAAAGTTGTTTGATTGTGTGTCAGCACAAGTTATTAGTTATAATGTTTAGATGTCAGAAGTTTGAGAAATCCCTGTAATGGTTACATATGTGCCATGTAATTTTAGAGAAAAGGAAATCAAGGATGTCTTCTGGAGAGAACTTAAAAGAGCTATATAGAATGTAGATCCAGAGCAGAACCTGTGTGTGATGGATGAGTTGAATGGTTGGGTGGGGGACAAAGCTAAGACTCTTGAGCACCTGGCCTTCTACCATCAGAAACATCATGGGATGCACAGTAGAGAAGTTTAAGAGTGCCCTGGATAAGACTTACTAAGTGTACCAGACCAGCCAGGCTGTGGGGAATATGTGGGCCTCTGGGCTGAAGCTTCCAAGAGCTTGATTGACTAACTATCTAACTCAACAGCCGGGCCCAGCCTAGGTTGTGGGGGTATAACACCTCTAAAAACTTCCATCAGATATTCACCATGCCCAATTAATAATCAATGATAAAGTCCAAAAGAACACTAATAAATCTAACTGGGCATTAGACTCAATGCCCTCTTAATTGAGCCTTCCAAGTGTGTATGATAAGAAGGGAATTGCTAAAACAATTATCTTGTTCTATTCTTAGCTAATAATCTAGGGTTAGAATTTGAGTTAGCTCAGAATGTCACCAAGTAAAAAAATTTCTGTGTAGGGATACAGTGTATAATTTGCTAACTCTCCACCCACTGCCCAAGACTGTGTGGAGAAAGGTTTTCATTCATAAGAAGACATAGAGGAAAAATATTACCTAAAAAAGAGTTAGATTGAAAAAGCTCTACAATTTTTGAAAGCCCCACACTTAGCCTGCAGTGGGGAAGCAATTGGTCTCCTCAGAAAGGAAGATAGGAAAACTTTATCCCAAACAGGGCTTGTCACACTAAACAGGGCCTGTCATATCAATATCACAACTCAGAGATAAAAGTTCTTATAGGAAACCAATATGACAGGCATTTGTGTTACAACCCTTTACCTTGTCATAACAAATGCTTAGAGGAGGTCTCTAAACAAATGGTTTCAGTCACGTCCAAGACATCAGATTCTTCAAGGAAGGACTAAAAGGCTTTCCATACTGACTGGTAAAGTAAACTCCCATTCTTTATGGATTCATGTGAATCAGAATTCAGCTTCTAACGAACTCTTCAAATACGGGACTAAGTTTGGGATCTAACAGAAAATATCACAAAGGCACATTATACTACTAATTCAATCCAGTAAGTTAAGAATCCACTAGACTAAGTTCGAGATGTAATAGAATAATAAGTTAATTCTTAACCTAAGTTTGGGATGCTGAATGTCAAGAAAATATGTGATAGGCTGTTGCACATCCTAGTGCATTTTTCTTTATTTTAGCACAATAAAACGTTCTCTCTGTACACATAAACATAGTTTTACATGTATTTACTTTAAAATAAAACTGGGTCTCATTCTTGAGTTGCACTACACCTGTGTGGGTGTGAATTTGCATGAACCACAGGCAATTTACCTG
>JAUUDW010648862.1:376-10696 GCA_032361385.1 Panulirus guttatus | reverse complement strand
CCCTCCCCTTTTAGTCGCCTTTCACGACACGCAGGGAATACATGGGAAGTATTCTTTCTCCCCTGTTCCCAGGGATAATTATTATTATTATTATTATTATTATTATTATTACTATTATTATTGTTATTATTGCCAGTCACCATTCTTCTTTCATAACACAACTTGACAAGCTTTTCCTCACTTTCGTTTTACTCTGGGTACCTAATATTCCCAATTATACTCTTAATTACCATATGACCCACTCTTGTATTCATATCTCCTAGCATCAAGATTCAATACCTTCTATTAGAACTGCCAAGTAATCACTTAGCTACTCCCAGAATGCACTCCTCTCTTCTTCATTCATCACTGTCAGGTGCAGAAACATTAAATGACCCTCCTCCTCTTGTCATATTTCAGTCTGACCAACAGTAATTTTGAGCTTGCTTCCTTACTCTCTTTAACAGTACTTTAGCTCCTTTTTCATTTAAAGCACTAAAACCCTTTAGCTCTTATCCTCTCAAGAAGTTTAAAATGCTTCAACTTCATTTTCCTCAGAGCCAGAATATCCAGATTCCCTTCATTAAATGTACCACCTCTTCCTATATATTTTATCATTGTTGCATTCATCCACATTCAGATACCCAAGCCTGAGCCTTCAGTAACAAATCTTTGCTTAGTTCATACTTCTGTCTCTGCTTTCGTAAAGTGATAATACCTGAGGGAAGGGATGCCAGACTCCTGTTTCTGCCCATCAGTCACTGGACATGACTCACAAAAAATAAGTAGGTAAATTTTAACTCCTCTATCCTTTATTATTTTTCATCAGTAGCAGTAGTAGTAGTAGTATCATTATTATAATTATTGTTATTATTATTATTATTATCATCATCATCATCATCATCATCATTTTTATTATATGGTCTGTGGAGCTTGATTGTGAATGGTAGGTTCTGGTTTTGGGGCATTTTACATGACACCTGGAGGGTGGTTGTTGGCAAGTGAGGCCATTGCTTGTGTGTTCCTCATGCTACCTCACTGTTACAGGAAATGACAACATGTATGATTTAGTGCTATTGCATATGAAACAGTAAAGGGAAACCATGGAATATCTGTGGAGCTGAAGTTTTGATGCATTATCCATGACATTAAGAGAGTGATTGCATGGTAATGGTGTCGTTGTTCGTCTGTTTCTGGTGCTACCTTGCTGGAGGGAAATAGTAAACAACTATGAAAAAAATCATCATTGCTATTATTATTATTATTATTATTATTATTATTATTATTATTATTTCTGATATATGGGACATCAGTGAGTCAAGTACCTAAATTCTGTCTTTAGTGTAGAGTATCATTGTTTTGGTTATGGTATGCTCAAAGCTCATGAATCATTTCAAGCTTTGGACTTACCAGTACCTTCTTATATGCTTAGACACATGTCACCTTGTGATTCTAAATACAGTTTTTAAACTTGGGCTGCTAGTTATTGGAAATGATTTGTATTGCTTCTGTAAAATGCTATTTTACATTTAAACAGTTTGCAAATGAAAAAGTTGACCAGATTCTTTACCTGTTAAACCCAAGGAGTGCGTCACACTCCTACATTATATATGGCTCTCCTTGGTGGGGTTTACATTGCTTCTATTAAGTTGCTACCAGTATGAGTAGATTATCACTTTTTTAAATGCTATAGAAATACCAAATCTTGTGTAACTGCAGTTTATCATCAATGTGCTTAAGTGTTAACAGTTAACCACTGATGATTTTCTTTTTTTTATGTATTTATTGTAATACATGAAGTGAAGTGCCTTAGTACTGTAAGATGAATAAATGTACATGAGTTTGTTTTCAGTTAAGTGATGAACCAACCTGTTGTGGTTTGTGATTTTTGAAGTGCCTTATGTGCCAAGAACATAAAAATATTGATATGATATATTTCTGTTATTTAATCCTTTGATTAAGTATTCCATTTTTAACTGTTGATCTGTTCTTTGCAGTGCCTGATAAACTGATTTCTAGTGGACATTCTTCTCGAATGTAGGCATGTGGTGGTAAATAGTGATGAAAAGCTTACACATTCCTTTAAACTAGAGGAGGAATGCAGCCTAAGCTATGGGCTTTAGTGGGATTTTAATGTTAGCTGAAATAAAAAAGGTAGATACAGACCTTAGGACGAGTAAAAGAATAACTGACTCATTTCAGGAAATGACGACATTAAAGGCCAGGAGTAATGAAATATATTTTTCTTTTTGTGTATTGCAACAAAAAGGGTTATGTGGGACAGTCAGGGTGAGCCTTGGAATGGTCTGTGGGACCTGTCTGTGGATGATGGGCATTATGCATAACAGCCAGAGAATGGATGTTTGCAGTTAGGTGCTTTGTCCATGTGTTCCTGGTGCTAAGGTGTGAGAAGCAATTATATATAAAATAGTAATGAAGGAAGAAAATAATAGGTGTTTTGATATGCTTCGAAAATGCATAAATAGTTGCTGCCTGAAAGGTGTATGACACTACAAGGATTGTTTGTGGAAAAAAAAAATGAAAATTCAAGGAATTTTGTTGCAGAAAAATACCTAAAAGAAACTCAATCTTCCATAATGAATGGAGAAAAAATTATGCTGAATGTAAATTCCTAAATAGAAAAGTAAAACTGTATAAATAAGAGGAAAGAAGATGGAGGTTGTAAGAGTGGGATGAATTAAAATTGAATAGGATTGAATAGAAAGAAACTATTTGGGAAGAAGCTAAACAGGTGCAGAAAGATGTGTGTTAAAGTTTAGGATGTGTTTGACAAGTCTTTCATTACTCTTGCAGTATGGTAATACGTGAGGTAGTGAATGATGGAGTGGTCTGTGGGGCTTGGTTGTGGATGATGGGCTCTAATTTTGAAGGATTGTTCGTAATAGCTAGAAAATGGGTATGTGCTAATTCCTAGCACTATTTTGTTAAGGTTCCTGGAAGAAGCAATTGTATATAAAATAATTAGGTGCTGTGATGTGCTTTAAAAGTGTTTGAATCTGTGCAACCACAAAGTGTGTGGCACTACAAGGATTGGTTGTGGAAAGAAAAACAGCATAAGGGAGTGTATGGCCCATGATGAGGTGCATGAGGATTGGCAGATGCCTTAATAGTGCCACTGTATACAGGTAAGGGAGACAAAAAAGTGAGTGTTCAAAGTAGAGGTGTAAGTTTGAGTGTTGCTTGGAAAGTTGTATGGGATAGTGGTGATTAAATTGGTGGCTCACAGCATTTTTTTTAAGCTTTTTTCATTGGGTGGCAAAGGAAGAGGTGGATTGAACCATCAAGGGAAGGGGGCTTAAAGGTACTGGGGATGTAGATTCCCCTTCATCAGGCCACTCTCACCATCTGGTATATAATACCATAAGCAGAGTCTTTACATTAAGCAGTCAAATATGAATTACATATTTCGAGTGCACAGTTCTAGATTTGGCATATGTACATACATTATGTATTATATTTGGCTCAGGCAACTTAGGCAAGTAAAGTTGTATCATCTGGATCCCCCTTCCCATTTTAATCTGGGCCCCCCTTCTTAAGTCCTGGATCAGTCTATGTAAATGGGAAGGGTTTAATACTGCTATTACTGAAATGAAACTTATCCTAACTGTGGGAAAATGAGCATATGTTATACAAACAAAATAGGTTCACATCATGTAAAAAAGGTATGATTTCAGAGGTATCTTGTGAAAATTTAAATAAAATTCATTTTCATAAATAAAAGTATTAAGATAAAAGTTACAAAAATCATATCATAATATTGCTGTTTTTAACAATGATGAAATTAATATATGAAATGTATTCCAAGATACCTTAATGTTCACTTTTTTTAACAGATGAAAGCCCAATGTTGCCTAGGAGAATCAAATTCCATGAGCAAAAGATTTTCCATGTTAGGTGACACTTATGTTGCCCAATCACTAGATTAAAAAAATGCAGTACTTCATGTACCAAACATGACACGTACTTCACGTACCACTTGCAGCACATATTTTACTTCGTGTACAATACATAATATGTGCCACATAATGTACTTCATGTACCATTAACAACACAGATCTCTTTATTTCATGTAGCACACATAACACCTTTTTATTTATGTACCACACCTCTTATTTCATATTCCACACATAACATGTACCACATGCAGCATACAACCTTTACTCTGTGTGCCATACATAACATCTACTTCATGTACCACATGCAAGCACACCTCTTTTACTGCATGTACAACACATAACATGTTCTTCATGTACCACACATCTTTAACATTTAAGTACAGCACACCTCTGTTACTTCATATACCACACACACGTGCGTCATGTACCACACGCACCACATACCTATCTTACCTCACGTACCACATGCAGGAGACATCTCTTACTTCATGTACCACATGCAACACACATCTCTTACTTCATGTACCACACATATATGCACAACATGTACCACACACAAAACACGTCTTATTTTGTGTACCGCTCATAACACACCTTTTTATGTCCCACATGTAGCACACTTCCCTTGCTTTGTGTGCCAAAAATAACATGTACTTCATGTACTGCACACAGAACATCTATTATGTTATGTACCATGCATAACATGTACTTCATGTACCATCTACAACACACCTCTCTTGCAGCATGTACAACACAAAACATACAAAACACCTTTCTTTATGTACGACACCAAAAATATACCTCATGTACCACACGGCACATTCATATATGACACATAATGTACTTCATGTACCACACTTAAGATATACTTCATGTATCACATGCAGTTCATATAACAAGTACTTCATGTACAACATAGTGCACACACTTCTTATTTCATGTACCACAGCCAGCACACATCTCTTACTTCACGTACCACACATAACTTACTTCATGTACCACACGCAGCACATGTCTTATTTCATATACCACACATAACATACACTTCATGCACCACACATCTATTACTTCATGTGCCACATGCAGCATGCATGTTTTACATTCTACACATAACATATACCTCATGTACTACATGCAGCACACCTCTCTTACTTCAAGTGCCACATTATATGTACTTCATGTACTGCATGCAGCAAACATCTCTTACTTCGTATATCAAACATAACATGTACTTCATGTGTAATATGCAGGACACATTTCTGACTTCTTGTACCATATGAAGCACACATCTCTTACTTCATGTGCCACATGCAGCACATTTCTTACTTTTTCTTTGTTTGTTCTTTCTGTCAAGTTTTATGTTTCGTGCCATTTTATGTTTTTGTTTTTTCCTGTTTTGTAGTTTTATGATCCTAATGTAGTAACATCCCCCCAAAATGTAAATTTTCAGTCTGTTTGACTGCTACCAATTAAACCTATTATTATTATTATTATTATTATTATGTACAACACATGACATATACTTTGTGTACCACACATAACATATGTACTTCATGCACCACACATCTCTTACTTCATGTACCACACACAACGGACTTGTACCACATATACCATATACTTCATGTATCATTAACAACACACATCTCTTACTTCATTTACAAAACAACATATACTCTAATGTACTTCAAGCAGTACACATTTTACTTCATGTACCGCTCATAACATATTTCATGTATGACACATCTGTTACTTCATGTACCACAAGCACCACACATCTCTTACTTCATATACCAAAAATAACATATGAGCCTCAAGAGTGCATGCAGCACTCATCTCTTACTTCATGTACCATGCATAAAATGTAATTCATATATCACATGCAGCACACACTTTCTTCATGTACCACACACAGCACATATGTCTTACTTCATGTATGACCCGTAACATATAATACATAACATGTACTTCATGTATCATATGCAGCACACATCCCTCTTACTTCATGCATTACATACAGCACACATTTCTTACTTCATGTACAACACATGACATGACCTTCATATACTATGTGCAGCACGCATCTCTTACTTTTTGTACCACATGCACCTCTCTTCCTATACCACATTCAGAATCAGTGACTTTTACTTTGTTAATGAGGGTAATGTAAAGCTAGTGACAGGAGTTAGGAGAATCTAATCCTCCCTGACCTGCTGGACTCACATGATAATTCCATGAAACATATATCTTGACAACTGTAGAATCCATAAGAAAGTAAGCCAGAAGTGATGGGGCTTCCACAGATCAGCAAGAAAATGAACTACAATGGGGTGAGAAGTTTCTCAATGAGATTGTTCTCTTTTTCCTCCAATGATGCTACAATGTCATCAAAGGTCGACTCTCCATGCTGTGTAATCCAAGATATGGAGTCAAGGAACATATATGCACAATTTTTATTACAACTAAGAATGAAGGAAAAGAGATTGAGGTACAAGTAAACTTTTACATTTATTTCGTACTCTAAATGTACTTCCATGTTTACATATTTCCAGCATCCCAGGAAACTGTCCATAAGCCACCATCTGCCGAACTGTGTACCCCCTAATACCTTCATTCTTTCTGGACTTTACAAAATTAAAGTTATGTATCAAGTCATTATGCTACTCTCCACTACAGATGGAAGTGGCAAGGAGAGAGGAACTAACAGATGGTAATCATCTAATGTCCTGGACTATTTAAGGGCCCGCATGTGAAAGACCTGGACAACAATGGAGGTGTCTGGCAGACAAGTTTTCTTCCATTCAATAACAAAGTCACATCAGCAAACTCCAGAAGCATGATCTACACTATTTAAAAGTTTAATAACACAAACTAATCTTACAGGCCACAACAATGACAATCAGACGAAAGTATTGCTTACCTAGTGACATGACAAGCTTACTGTACATGAAGCTTGTTCTCTTAGGAAAATGGAGAAGCTTGTATACTGTCAGCCTTTAAGGCTATCGACTTTATGGAGCCAATAGGGATATATATCTCTCAGTTTGATCTACTTCATTCACATGAAAATTTGTGCAGCAGAATCTTTGTTTATGCTAATTTCCAAGTAAGACCCATTGTTTTTAACATAATTCAATGGGATTTCTACATTTGATAAAAGTATCTAACTAGTTGATAACACATCATGCAATGTTGATGCATCACCAGCAATACACTAGATTGAATATTTCAAAGGAAACCAACTAAATTCTTCTGATGAAGCAAAAGACACTGGTGGTGGTTAATCTTTACATGGATCCTTTTTCTCAGGTATCTGAGTCTGACTGAAGTAATGTACATGAATTTCTTTTACTTATGAATAACCTAACAATAACTTTGATCTTTCAGTTGCAGATGGATCCACTAGAGTTGGGTGCAGGTCTATCATGCATATCTATCCATTCAGGGTTAAGGTGGAGAGTGTGTTAGGGTGAAGTACAAGGCAATTAAGAACAGGGAGTGGGTGGGAACTAAGAAGAAACCTATGGGGATAAAAGGATATTGAAAAAAATAATCAATGCTTTAGGCAGGGTGTAAAGTGACAGTGTAACAGTGGGAAAGAGATGCATTCACATTATTATTGTAATTTAGTAATTTTGGGGCAAAAATCTGACGGACATGGGATTTTAACCATAAATAAAGGCAGAAGAATATTGTTTACTTTATATATGAAAAGATCCCCTGTGCATACAAGAAGGAAGAAATGAGGATGACCAAGAGAATTTTACTAAGAGGAAATAACGGATTAACACAGCAGCGAGTGACAATGGTGAGGAGACAAAGGAAGATCCTATATATGAAGCTTGTGTTGATTCTGGGGAAAGGGATGTTCAGAGATTCATCGACACCTATAGTAACACCGTACTAAGTTGATGAAACGAGGTGACACACTTTGTGTTCATAAAATAGAAAGTAAAACAGTCTGCTGATAATCATCCATTTTGAGACACTTGATACACTAGCCCCCTACCAAAATTTTTACCTTTGCAGAAACACTATCAAATGAACACAAAACAAATCGACTAGATTCTGCACTTATAGAAATCAACACAGAGTGCTTACGTTCCTTTTTATTAAATTCATACCATTATATATTCCTCTATCACTAGAGCATGATATCTTTTTCTTATATAAGGAAGACTAGACTCCTCAGTGATGAGGATCAATTCTCTTGCTTACCATCTGTCATTACCAGTGTAACATTAGTAAACAAACTCAAATTAAAAATGAATACCCTGAAACAATTCTTTACACTGACTCTTTTTTTTCTACTCTATCAAAATAATAGAATATGGTGGTCTTAAAACATGGACAACTTTATAACACACTCCTTGCTATATCAGTGGATTTGTTGCATCCATAAACATTAAATGTAGCTCAAGTCTCAGAAGACTCTTGCATCCTCCCTCTTGCATATACTGCTACCACAGACAGCATAAGCAACAGCAAGCAGGAAGGGAAAATTTCATCCTTTTCTGTGATATGAAGCTATAGCTTAGGTGACTTAACATTCTTGTGGCAGGGTTCAATTTGGGTGCAGCTCATAGCAAAATGAGCAGAGGAACTATTTTGGAGTACACAGTATTTTCTTAACACTGGACACTAACTATCATACACATATAATCCACTTTTTTACATAAAATCTACAAATCTACACAAAGTAAACATTTGTAAATTAATCACTGATTAACTACAATGGTCATCAGTGGCCCTGAAGGGGACACTTAACCAAACATTAGCAAACATACTTATGGTTGAATTAGTCCACTATCATATCATTCTAGCTTAAATAGTCTCTAACAGTACACACAAGGAGTCACACATTTGTAGTGTAACTATACTATACAGCTGCCTAAAAGACAAAGTAAGATATATACAGAGAAAAAAACATACTTGCAAATGATAGGGTACTAATAATGTTTGGGAAATTTTGCAAGTTCATTGGTATGGATGCCATCTTTAATATGAGGCTGAGGTAGGTGATTCAAGTTTTAGGTTGAGTCATTGGTACCTAAACAGGTCACTGATTCATCTGTCCCTAGCAGAATTATTGTTACTCTACTCAAATGGCATTCGACAGAGAATTGACGTCTGCTTATGAAGTCAAAGTAATCAGTAGTTATTATACTGTTGCCTTAATTACTTAGTTGTTGCTCAAGGGTAGAGCACTATATTGTATTTTAGTATGTTTTAAGCTGGTAAAAGTCTACATTCCTGAAAACACTCAAACATCTCTTTCTGTTATTGACCAAACCATTCAAGTTCATATTGATTTTCAAATAATGGCACTAAAGTTGATGGTAAAAATACTTCTTCTCTACCCATCTGTGATTCATGCACATTACAGTAATGGCTAGGATGCATCTCTCTCTCTACAGCCATCAGTAAGCATTGTGCAGTTAGGATACAATGTGCTGTATCACAGGTGGGATGGAAGACTTTTCTTTTGACTCGGTCTCAGTTTTCCACTATACTGATGCATTATAAAACCAACAATTAAATTGATTATTGGTAATTTTCCTTTTCAAAGACTAAATATTTATCTGCTTGTTCTAATCTCCAATGGGATACAGTTTTGAATAAACAAATCTATTTTCTAGATATGACTTTTTTAAAAGTAACTAGCTTTCGTAAATTATTGTGCCAACTTAACACTAAACTTATGTTTACAAGAGTAGCCTAACCAACACATTTCATGGCTACTAAGGCAAATGTTTTTTAATCATGGTAATGTTACCAGGATACAGGGGGCAGTCTTTTCAAAAGTGGATGTTTGTTGATGTTGCATGACCAATTTGTGACCTATGAGGCTGTTATTGTTTTCAATATATATCATTTTCTTTAAGTACTCTTAAGATGGTAACAAATTTAATTTCTAACAAAACATAAATGTTACTGAAATAGTGTTTCAAATTAAAATAATTCATTCTATATAGTCAAAGAAATTTTTATATCTTATTGTGCAACATAAAAGTCATCAAAGTCCTAAAAGGTTTGAAGTGTAAACTTTTGATTTTTCTCTACAGTTTGATATAAAATATGGTGGTGAAGAAATCCCTAATGTAATTGATAACCTTAAAAAGCTTAAAATAATAAATTTACAGGTAGACCTGTATCCATAGACTCATTTGTTATGTGATCGCCATTTTGACAGTTCAAAAAATTTGCTGCATACAGTTTTTAATGGAATACACTCTTTTTCTTCACCTTGTAAATTGCACCTGACATGTAAATTACACATTTCATTTTTTTCAAAGCATTTTTGAAATCAACAACAGCTAATTCATCGTTTTAACGACCACCAAACAGGTGCAGGACATCAGTCTTAGTTATACCTGTACAACAATGATTTTCTTTGTAAAATTTAAATTTCAAAGATTATTTGGAT
>JAUUDW010648851.1:0-10697 GCA_032361385.1 Panulirus guttatus | reverse complement strand
CTGTGTATATGCACACATATCCCAAGACTGAGCCAGGTTTGTGTATAATTACCTATTTGTATTGAATGGGGAAAGAGTTTCTTGCTTGAGGGACCCCATCTCTTGAACATTCTCTACCATACAACTTCTTACATATATGTATGTTGCGTTAACCATGTCCTCAGTCATTTTGTTTTATTCATCCACCATTTTTCTGCTATAAAAGTACTTCTTTACATCTTTTTTAATAAGATTCCTGTTTAGTTTCATGTTTTATTGTCTTGGTGCCTCATCCCTATATCTTTTGAAGAACTATTCATTGTCCATTTCATCAACTTGTTTTTAAAACTTACAGGTTGTGATCAGGCGATTACCTATTTGTACTTGTGGGACCTCATCTTTTGAAAATTCTCTTTCACACAGCTTTTTAAACTAATGTATGTTTTCCCAATCACTATATTCTTTTTCATTGAATTCCATTTACCCACCACTCATGTAGTATAAAGGTTCTATAAATCCTTATTACCAAACCTTTAATTTCGTATTACGTTCTCTGCTCATTCTATCCTCTTATGTTTTGAATAACTGTTCATAGTTTGTGTCATCAGTTTGATTTAAAAACTTAAATGTGAAAAGGTCACCCCCTCACTCGTCTGTCTTCCATGTTGGGCAGATCTTAGGCCTCTAACCTTTCCCTGTAACTCAGCTTTCTTAACTTGGGTAACATCTTTGTTACCCTCCTTTGGGCTTTTTTTTTATCTGCTTTTTGTGCTTCTTTAGGTGTTGTGACCAAACCTGAGAAGCTTATTCTAATTTAGGCCTTAGGTAGGGTGTGAACATCATGCTAATTATTTCCTTGTCCATATACTTAAGTCTTATGCTAACATTTCCCAGTAAATAGTACGTCTCCTTTATAATTTTTCTAATGTGGTACTCTGGTAACCGGTTAAGAGTGATAATGATTCCCAAGTCCCACTCACGCACACAGCCCTACACCTCATTTCTTGCTAAATGATATTCATATGGAGGTCCTCTTTTACTTTGTCCCATCCTCATCATTTTACATTTATTCGGGTTGAATTTCGGCAACCGCATATCAATCCAACTTTGGAGTCTTTCTAGTTCCCCTTGTATATTGATACAATCCTCCCCACTTTTTCTATTCCTTTATAATGATTATATCACCTGCAAACATATTCTGTTTGGCCCATACCCTTTGGCAAAGCATTCATGTAGTCCCAGAACATAACCCTTCAGCACTCCACTGGTAACCACAACCCATCTGAAGAAGGCTTTTCAGACATATGTCCTCTGTTTTTTCTAAGATAATCTATCCATCACAGGAGTTTCCTCCTCACTTCTACCTGGTGATCCAACTTCTTAAGCAGCCTCCCATGTTTTACTGTCAAATGCTTTCTGGTAGTCCAGATACAAACATTCTAACAGCCTTCCCTTTTCCTAGAACAGAACTCTCTCTTGTATAAATCTAAGAGGTTATAAGCATCCAACCTCCTTTCCCAAAACCAAGTTGCCAATCATTTGCTCTCCACTTATGATTTCAAGTACCTTACAGAAACTAAAGTTACATTACACATGACCTCCTTTCCCTAAAACCATGTTGTCATCCATATGCTACCTGCTGGTCTCTTCAAGTGCCTTACATACCACACTCATCCAGGGTACTAGTTTGTAGTTCAGCACCTCTCTTCTGCCATCTTTAGCACAGATCAATGTTAAGTTTGCCCCTTTTCCTTTCCCTTGGTACTTTGCTCTTCTCCAGCGACATCTTGAGCAGTATTTCAAGTGGTTTGTCAAGTATATATATGCACACATCTTCTGCACGTATGGTAAAATTTTATCGAGACCATGAGCTTTGTATGACTCAAGATCCTTTAGTATTTTGGTAATATATTTTCTAGACATCTCAATGCATTCTAAGATATCCCCATTCCATCTCATTAATGTCAGAGATATGTTATCTTCCACATTGAAAACATTTTTGAACTTGTCATTCAGTTCTTCACATCTCTTTGATCCCTTAGCCTGATTAGCTGTCCTTTAACAGACAATTAAATCCAGATGAGTTAATGGTAAAGTTTTGGATTTTATTCTGCCTTGTCCACAATGATCTTCGCAGTTTCTCTCTTCCTTATTTCTTATCCTGCAATGCTTATTCCATGCTCTTTTATACCTTCCAAATTCTGGCTGGCTGGAGTTTCATCGATATCTACATCACATCTCAAAGTTCCTTTATTTTTTGACATCTTTTATTGAACCATCTCTCCTCTTTTTAAACCTTCCATCTGTATGTGAAGCTAAAGGTACCTATTTTCCTACTCCTTCACTGTAGATTTCCCAGATTGTATTACTTGGATACCCTGGTCCCTGGCAACTGAACTCAATCCCTGAAATCATGTTACCCTAGAAATTGTTGGGTTTTGTTTAGTTTCCATGATTACATCTCCTCTTTAAATCTTGCCTTATCTCTGCTCTTTGTGCTTCTACATTTACCTCATAATCAAATTTAAGCATTACATGATCACTTTTTCCAATAGGTATATCATATATGATACCTACAGTATCCAAACTATTATGTGTGAAGATAAAATCTATAGTCACCATACGCTAAGGTGACCCAGAAGCCATGCCACTCTTCCATAGCTAAGGTAGCTGCCTGGTTCATATAAAATGTTTGTGTCGCTATCCATTTATTCACACTAAGTGAGTTTATAGTTTATAATCAGACCTGTCCTTAAGTATGATAATGTTAAAAATTGGGAACATGAAAATTTAAATGATTTGAAGGCATTAGCACTTTATATTTGCTACAAAACAAAGAAATAATGAATAGGCTTTATTTGAAAATGATGTTGTCCTTAACTTCTACTGCTTGCATTAAATGTTTAACATTTCTAACATCCTCTCTTAAGTGCTAATGCCTTAAAATCATTTAAATTTTTATGTTCACAGTTTTTAATAGTATTATACAGAAGAATAGGTCTCATATAAACTGTGGACAGACTTAGTATAAATAGATGGACAGTGACACGAACATTGTATACGAACCAATCAGCTACCTTAGCTATGGAAGAGGGGCATGGCTTCTGGGTCAACTTAGTGTACGGTGACTATAGTGATGATAGTGTATCAGTCCCTTTCCCCTTAACTTGTTCACTGACCTGCTGGTATTGGAAGTTTTCCTGTATACACTAAAAAACTTGTATCTCCATAGCCCTCTTTCACTAAGAATTTATATCTAATGAGGACTTGTGTCTCTGTGGTTCTTGTTCACCATGAGAATCCGAATTTTCCTAGTCTATCCCTTTGTAACTGAAATTACCCATTATTAGTACTGTACTAACTCTGAGAAGTGCATGTTTTACTGCTTCATGTACCATTCTGATTGTTCCTTAATTATCATTGTACCTTTGCTCTGGATTGTTAAAATTCTTTGGATATTATGTAATATCACTACCATTTTGTGCTTCATTCATTGTCTAAATGGGCCATCTTCCACTATTTCCTGGAACTTAAGCCTATCCTTATTAGGAGAGCCAATCTTCATCCTCTTTTGCCTTTCTTTTATGCCTTGCTGTCATGTACCCCTTTGGACGAAATAGGAAAGGTTTTTCTCTCCCTATACCTCACTAGATGTCTCTTGGTTTTTGCCTTCTAACTGTACTCTTTTGTTTTTTCTTTGTTTCCCATGGTCTATCATATTTAGTGACTATCCCTCTAAATTCCACCTTATCTTTAAGTTTCTAAGCCTACCTAAGTACTTCCTGATTTTATGGTTGTAAAGCAAGTGTAACAGTACCTGGATGATACTTAGTTGAGTTTTTGTTCAAAATTCCAGCAAAAATCAATGAATACCACTTGCATTTAGGATACTATTTTGTTCGTACAATAGGTTATCTTTGTCTTACCTGTACTTCTTTTTCGAGCGTTAAGATATCTGATCACCACAGCCAGTGTAATAAAAGTATTCACTGAGGCATGAAACGATGATAGAGCTCAAATATCAAAAAATATCTATGCATGAGAGTTCTGCTTCAGTTTTTCTTATTATTATTATTACCAATGATAGTGCAAATAGCTAACTAAAGTTAGAATTATGGGCAAGTGGTGGCTTGTTCATCAGTAGTTTTACTCTTTAAGTTTCTTAGTTAATTTAAGTGATATGATTATGGCATCATTGATAGCTATACTGAAGAACCTAACATTCTAAATTCATTTGATAAACTTTACCCCAAGTGTGAGATATATGGGGCATTTTTGTTTGTGGGGTCATGTCTATGGTTGTTTCATATTCTCAGTTGTTTATAGGAGAATAAACTAGAATCACTGAGTAGTTTAAGTGGTTCAAGACATTATAACCAGTGTTGACCCAATAATTCTTTAATGTTAAAAAGCAAATGATCCTTTAAGGAGAATCTTTATGCCATAGCTTTAAAACTATACTGTTTTGTACTGTGGTCTGCCTTGTTGATTCACGTGCAATTTCAAATTGTCTTCCCTGTTGTTTATATACTGTTTTATAGAAAAAGAGGGACAATAAAGGAACTATGTGCAACATGGTTGGATAATGATTTCAGTTATCTTTGATCCAGGTAAACAAATCTTGTTCAAGGAATTAGATATGCATATCTCTTTACTTTGTATTGTGTATATGTATCAATAAATCAAAAACTGTCAGAAATTATGATGATTTTCTTAGACTTGAGCTTTATAGTGATGATGCTACCAAATGGGGTTTTAGATGATCAGCTGATACTGTAGTATTAGAATTTAGATTTATCCAATTCTAAGTGATGTGTATTATTGTAGAACTTGTGAGTCATGTTTCTATATAATTCGTTTGAGATGTGATGCTTTTTGAGTTTTAAATGAAAACTCGTGGACCATACGAAATAGATCTATGCAGTACATATTAAAAGGTGATAAATGACTGAGAGTTCATAACCTTCTACTACATTTTGTGTATAATTACATATTTTTTTGAGGCAAAGTTAACATTATGTTTTAGAAGCAGTTCTTGGTTGTGCTACAGAAGATCTCAAAGTACCTGACCTTGGCATTACCTACAGTGGGTGATGAACTGCTCTTACCCAAATGGAAATACTGTACTCCCTTAGCACTATGATTAGTTGTCTCAAGGTGTGGAAAATACAGCCAGTGATATGTATGGGATATATATGTTTATTATGTGGAGTTGTTTGATGTAGAAGTACCAAGTTGAGGCACACTCATGAGACTACTCTAAATTCAGCCACAAACCAACCTTGTTTGTAAACAGTAAGACATGAAAAATGTACACAAAATCATCTAGAAACAACCACCCACACACCTTTCACTTCCACCGATAGAAGTGGTGCAATTAAGACTTTGAAGAACTTTCCTGCTTCAGGCCCTGACAACAAAGCAAACTTTTACATAAAATACTTTGGCCTAGTTGCAATCCTTTTGCTTACAGACATCTTCAACCATTCCTGGCTATACAACAAAATCTCTAACATCTGGAAACTTGCCAACATGATGTCATTCATAAAAGCATCCAAAGCACCCAACTACTCCTCTTATTGATCTATATCAATTTTTCTTCATCTGCCAAACTGTGAAAAAACTGATCCACAACAGAATGAAGCAAATACATCCCACTCGCATGTACTCATCAGGGCTTCAAACCCAACTACTCAACACACTGACAACACACCTCACATCCTTGATGGCTTCCAGCAACGACATTCCCCCCTCCCACACAATACTAGTGGCAATAAAAGTTAATAAAGCATTTGAAACTGACCATTACACATCCTCACTAAAATGATACTTGACACCATTCTCCACAACAATGACAAAGACATGGGGGTTCAATTTCATAGCTGGCCACCATGCCAGAGTCACTCACAATGGCATGACCTCTAAAACCCTCAAAAATTACAGTGGAGGAACTCCAAAAGCCTTTTTTTCTCCAACCCTCGTCAATCTCTTTCTACACAATCTCCCACTACCTTCAGCAAACCACAGCATGAAAATCCTTCCATATGCAGATGACTTCGCAATAACATCATAATACTGTGACACCACCATAGTAACAATAAACTTACAGTACTGCACTGCACAGTAAGAACAATGGCTCATCCAGTGCATGTCTTCATCTCCATAGAAATCTACAATCACTCTTTTAACCCTTAGCAGCTCTGAATCCAGCTCACACCCTCCAGTCTCCTTGAATTAACAGTCACTCTCTCTAAACAAAATACCAATCATTCTTTGCATCATGTAAAACACACACATGACATTCACTCTCCTCATCAATAACATCAACACAAAGGCAGCACATAATCTACATGCCTTCGGAACACTAACTGGCACCTGATTTAGAAATGAAAAATAATCACTTAACATCTGCACAAATGATTAAACTGCTCCACCTGGTCTTCTGCCTCTCATAAGCAAATACCTTTATAAAGAGAGCTTAAAAACCACACAAGATATATATATAGAGAGCACTCAGAACAATTAGTAGCTACTTAGCAACCACAAATACTCAAAATTTACATAATGAAAGAAAGGTCCTTCAAATGCAATCCCACCTCAACATGCTCAGCACTACAAGGGTCTTGGAGAGGGACAAGTATGTAGTCTGTTGGTGTTGAGGGGGCATGGGTGGTAAGTGAGTTGTTGTTTAGCAATAACATGGTGCTGGTGACAGATTCGAGTGAGAAACTGCAGAAGCTGGTGCCTGAGTTTGGGAGAGTGTTTGAAGGTAAAAATTTGTGAATAAATTTTGATAAAAGCAAGGTTATTAGATATAGCAGTGGAGAGAGACAGGTTAGTTAGGGTGTGTATTTGAACAGAGAAAACTTGGAGGGAGTGAAATGTTTCAGATACCTGCGAGTGGACATGGCAGTGAATGGAATCATGGAAGTGGAAGGGAGTAATAGCATGGATGAAGGGAGAAGGTTTTGGGAGTGCTGAAGAATTTGTGGAAAGAGAGATTGTTATCTAGGAGGGCAAATATGTGTATGTTTGAAGGTATTAGTAGTCCCAGCAGTATTATATGGATGCGAGGCATAGGCTATAGAAAAGGCTGCGTGGAGGAGGGTGGGTGAGTTGGACATGAAATGTTTGAGGACAATATGTGGAGTGAGGTAGTTTGATCGAGTAAATAATGAAAGGGTAAGAGAGAGATGTGGTAATAAAGAGAAAGTGATTGAGAGCTGAAAAGGTTGTGCTGAAATAGTTTGGGCATATGGTTAGAATAAGTGAGGAAAGGTTGATAAAGAGGATATATGTGTCAGAAGTGGAGGAAACAAGAAGAATGGGGAGACCAAATTGGAGGTGGAAGGATGGAGTGTACAGGATTTTGAGTGTTTAGGGCCTCAACATAGAGGAGGGTGAAAGGTAAGCACGGGAAAGAGTGAATTCGAATGATGTAGTATACATCAGTCGACATGCCATCACTGGACTAAACTAGAGCACATGAAGCATCCAGGGTGAACCATGGAAAGGTATGTGGGGCTTAGTTGTGGATAGGTAGCTGTGGTTTTGGTGCATTACACATGACAGCTAGGGAATGGATGTAAGCAAATGAGGCCTTTCTTCATCTGTTCCTGGTGCTGCCTTGCAAACGTGAGAAACAGCGATCAAGTGTGAAAAATGCATATGTTTAAAATGGAAGTTCCAGTCACAGACTAAAGTCCAAGCATACCCATCTTTGCTCTTAAAGAGTGTGACCTCTCTTTCTACACACTCTTCAATGCACCTAAGACCTTAGCTCCATCATCCACCCTATGTATGGCTCACTTCAGTTTCCATGGGTCAGTTCGTTGCCACATCCACTCCCAGATATTAGGAACGTTTCTCTTCCTCCAACATTTCTCCATTCAAACTCACTAACCTGTTTCTTTGCTCTTCTAAACTTAATAACCTTGCTGTTATTCACATTTACTCTTAACTATATCCTTTTATACACTCTCCCAAACTCAGACACCTGCTTTTGTAGTTTCTTTCTTGAATCTGCCACTAGCTCCTTGTCATGTGCAAACAACAAGTAACTTTTCTGGAGTCCTCCATCTCCAACAGACTGCATACCTGCTCCTATCTCCAAGACTCATGCATTTACCTCCCTCACCACCCAATCCATTAACAATTTCAACATCTGTGCTGACACACCCCTGCTGCAGAGCCACCTTCACCTAGAAACACTCATCTTCATCTTTTCCTTTTCACACACATGCTTCACTCATTTTAAAAACACTTCTCTTCTTTAAGCATTTTTTCTCCCACACCACGTATACATCACACCTTCCACAAAGCATCTTTGTCAAATTTATCACACAGTTTCTCCAGGTCCATAAGTACCACATACAAATCTTTCTGTTTCTTTCTTTCTTGTACACATCAAAGCAAACACCTCTTTTGCACATCCTCTACCACTCCAGAAACCACATTGTTCCTCCTTTGTGTGTGCCACTGCTCTCATAATCACCACTTTCCCATACAACTTACAAAGTATATTCAACAAGTTTATATGTCTGTAATTTGAGCATTCACTTTCATCCCGCTTGTTGTTTTACATTAGCACTATACAGGCATTCTGCCAATCCCTGGGCCTCACCATAAGCTATTTTTACATGGAAGATCTTAACTAACCACTTAACAACACTATTTTCCCCTTAAGAAATTCAACTACAATTCCATCCACTTAATCACTTTGTCACACATAATTTTATGAATAGTTTTTATCACCTCTTTGCTTTTCATCAGACAACTTGCCATGGCTCTCATTTTGCATACTTTTATGTCCAAAACATCCTACATCTGCCATTCTATAATTAAACACCTTCAACAATCCAAAATGCACACTATATCTCCTCTTCACCTCATTTCTGCCTATCATCTTTTACCCATTTGCCCCCATCATCAATGTTCCAGCATGTTCTCTTGTTTTTTTTATGCTATTAACTTACCTCCAAAATATTTCCTTATTCTTCCAGAAGTTTGATGATACTCTCTCACACCAACTCTCATTTGCCCCTACACCTTCCTCTTGACCTCCTACCACTTTCTCTTGCACATCTCCAAATCACCTGAACTCCTTCCCAGCATATGACACCCATACTCCATTTTCCATTTTCCCTTTCACTAGGAACTTGACTTCCTGATCCAATTACTCATTACCTTTTCTCACCTGGTTATCTCCAACCTTCTGCATACCACATGCTTCCCTCACACATGTACACAAGCATTTTTTCCAATCTCGCTTTCACCACCCTTTTCTTACCCATATCATTTCTAAAAACCTTTGCCTTTGCCTCTACTAGTGATAATCTGACATCCTACCATCTGCCTTTCTCAGCACTTTCACATCCCAGATTCTCTCCTTTGATGCTTGTCAATGAGAATGTAACCCAATAATGTCTGCTTTCCATCACCCATACTCACTCATGGACACTAAGAGACTATCCCTATTTTTAAACCAGGTATTCTCAGCCATCAGTAGTTTTTCAGCACGCATCTCCACAAGTTGTTCACCATTTTCATGTACATTAGAGGGGTACCTCTTGCCCCCTAATTATATCCTCAACTTCCACATTACCCACTCTTCCATTCAAATCACCCATCATTAATACTCAATCCCTTGCCTCAAAACATTTGACAGATTCACTCAGCTCCTCACAAGACACTCACCTCACTTCCTCACTCCTCTTGCTTTCAGTTTATAAGAAGTGCTGTGCACCCACCTCTTGTAATCCACTTTTATTTCTACCCACATAAGTCTGGGGCTCACTTTCATAACCTCACACTTTCCTACAACTCCTCTTTCAGCAGAAGTGTATCCTCCCTTAACTCTCACCATCACACCCCTGACTTTTGATGAGACATTTCCATAACTTTCTGACCTCTTCCTCTTGAGCTTTGTTTCACTCAAAGCCAGAACATCCAGGTTCATTTCTTCAAACATGCTGCTTCTTTTCTCGTCTTGGTTACATCCATAAACATTCAGGCATCCCAACCTGAGCCTTCGAGGAGGTTGAGCACTCCTCTTTTTGGCTTGTCCTTCTGTTCAACTTTTACAAATTGAAATATAAAAGGAGAGGGTTTCTATCCCCTTTTACTCTTGCCTTTCTAAATTGCCTTCTATAGCAAGCAGAGAATACTTGGAAAGTTTTCTTTCACCCCTAACCCCAAGGATAGGGGAGAATATATGCACTTACTACTGAGCTACCCTGCACTCTCTGCACATAGATGCACACACAGCGTCGATACACTTTATGGCCTATGGTCCTGATCAGTGGATGTGGCTGCCTTCCTGAATGCTGCAGGAGTCTTATAAGGATAGAAGAGGTTTCTAGGGCAGGAAGTAAGTATACATACATGTTTTTCTTTTTTCATGTTTGCCATTTCATGTGTTCATGAGGTAGAACCAGTAACAATGATGTTGCCTCATTTGCTCCCATCCATTCCCTAGCTGTAATGTATAGTGCAGCAAAACCAGTTGTTCATACTGACTTGATACAATGTTAGGCAGTTTCATACATCACCTCACCCTTCTTGAACTCAAAAGCTTAATCCTCTTTCTCTATACAATGCTAATGATTTTGTTTCTCTGCTATCCCCTGGGGATAGGGGTGTAAGAATACTTCCCACGTATTCCCTGCGTGTCGTAGAAGGCGACTAAAAGGGGTGGGAGCGGGGGGCTGGAAACCCTC
>JAUUDW010648829.1:0-10697 GCA_032361385.1 Panulirus guttatus | reverse complement strand
CTGTAGGGTGGACAGACTCACCTGCTTGGCATGGGCCAATAGGCCTCTTGCAGTGTCCTCACTTCCTATGTTCTTATGTTCTTATATGCCCAATGTTATATGCCTTGTATCTTACATATGTATTATATGACTTTAACATATGACTTACGCACTGTGTCATATTCCTTATGCCATATGTCACATATGTTACGCCATATGTAACATGACTTATGCCATATGTCATATGTCATATGTCTTATACTTTAAAGTATGATGCATTATTTGTTTATAGGTTTCAAAAATTAAATATCAACATGTGCAATTTGAAACATCATCACCCTGTTATCAAGCATTATGATGGTGGAAACTTTAGTATGCAGCAGTTTAGATATTAGAATCATTACATGCTGATTTTCTGTGCAGGAAGTTGTCAAGATAACAACCAGTACTGTAGCGACTGGGCCAAGATGGATGAGTGCACTGGCAACCCAACATGGATGACTGTCAACTGTCGCAAGTCTTGCAACCAATGTGGTAAGTGGCCAGGATCACCACTGTACTGAGTGGTAACCAGGACCACCGTATAGTGATTGGCGGCCAGGACTATCATTGTGGTGAGTGACGGCCAGGACCACCAGGGTGGTGAGTGGTGGCCAGAGCCATTAGTGTGGTAAATGATGGCCAAGACCACCAGGGTGGTGAGTGGTGGCCAGGAACATCAGTGTGATGAGTGGTGGCCAGGACCATCAGTGTGATGAGTGGTGGCCATGACCACCAGTGTGGTGAGTGGCGGCCAGAACCATCAGTGTGATGAGTGGTGGCCAGGACCACCTGTGTGGTGAGTGGTAGCTAGGACCATCAATGGGGTGAGTGGTGGCCAGGACCACCAGTGTGGTGAAAAGTGGCCAGGACTATCAGATAGGTGAGTGTGGGCCAGGGCCATCAGCAGGATGAGTGATGGCTAGGACCATCAATGTGATGAGTGTTGGCCAGAAAAATCAGTGTGGTGAATGATGGCCAGGACCACCAGTGTGGTGAACGATGGCCAAGACCACCAGTGTCGTGAGTGGTGGCCAGGACCAGCAGTGCGGTGAATGGTGGCCAAGACCATCACAGTGGTAAATGGTGGCCAAGACCATCAGAGTGGTTAATGGTGGCCAAGACCATCAGAGTGGTGAATGGTGGCCAGAACAATCAATGTGGTGAGTGATGGCCTGGACCAACAGTGTGGCGAGAGGTGGCCAGGGCGCAGTGTGGTGATTGGTGGCCAGGACAACCAGTTTGGTGTGCTTTGGCCAGGGCCATCAATGTAGTCAGTGGTGGCCGGGACCACCAATGTAGTGAGAGATGGCCAGGACCATCAGTGTGGTGAGTGGTGGCCGGGACCATCAGTGTGGTGAGTGGCGGCCTGGACCATCAGTGTGGTGAGTGATTGTCAGGACCATCGGTGTGGTGAGTGGTGGCCAGTACCAAAGATTGATGAGTGGTGGTCAGGATCATCAGTGTGGTGAGTGGTGTTCAGTAACACCAATGTAGTGAGAAAGGGCCAGGGCCATCAGTGTGGTGAGTAGTGGAGAGGACCACCAGTGTAGTGAGTGTTGGCCAGGACCACCAGTGTGGTGAGCGGTGGCCAGAATCACCGGTGTGGCGAGTGTCGGCCGGGCCCATCAATGTGGTGAATGGTGGCCAAGACCACCTGTGTGGTGAGTTTGTGGCCAGAACCTCCTGTGTGGTGAGTGGTGGCCAGGAGAGTCAGTGTGGTGAGTGGTGGATAAGACCATCAGTGTGGTGAATGGTAGCCTGAGCCATCAGTGAGATGAGTAGTGTCCAGGGCCATCATTGTGGTAAGTGGTGGCCAGGACCACCAGCATGGTGAAAGGTGACCAGGACTATCAGATAGGTGAGTGATGGCCAGGACTATCAGATAGGTGAGTGATGGCCAGGACCATCAGTGTGATGAGTGTTGGCCAGAAAATCAGTGTGGTGAGTGGTGAGTAGGACCAGAAGTGTGGTGAGTGGTGGCCAGGGCCACCTGTGTGGTGAAAGATGGCCAGAACTATCAGATAGGTGAGTGATGGCCAGGATCATCAGCGTGATGAGTGTTGGCCAGAAACATCAGTGTGGTGAGTGGTGGTCAAGACCATCACTGTGGCAATTGGTGGCCAGGGCCATCAGCGAGATGAGTAGTGTCCAGGGCCAACAGTGTGGTGAGTGGTAGCCAGGACCATCAGTGTGGTGAGTGGTTAGTAGGACCACCAGTGTGGTAAGTGGTGTCTAGTACCATCAGTGAGGTGAGTGGTAGCTATGACCATCAGTAAGGTGATTGGTGGCCAGGACCGTTAGTGTGGTGAGTGGCGGCCAGAACCATATGTGTGGTGAGTGGTGGCCAGGACCACTAGTGTGGTGATTGATGGCCAGGACCTCCAGCGTAGTGAGTGGTGGGCAGAACGACCACTGTAACTTGTGGTCAAAATCACACTGTGATTGATGTCCAAACCTACTACTGTGGTGGGTGGTCAAAAGCAACACTGGAGGGTGGCCAGAACCTTTCAGGTAATGGTATGTGTGTGAACATGAATCATAATATCTACATAGGAGGAAATGCTTCCAAATGCGCGATAATATGTGGAGGGGGATGTGCCTACTGATGAGGATCCTTGTTTTGCTGCAGGTAAGGAATGTCAGGATAACAATTCCTACTGCCAGTACTGGGCGCAGGAGGGCGAGTGTACCAAAAACCCTAGCTATATGACCATCTTCTGTAAACAGTCATGTACCTACTGCCCAGATTCAGGTCAGTCATAACCCATCACCATCAGTCCTGTGCTTACTGCCCAGATTCAGATCATTCAAGACCAATCACGATCATTTCTGTACCTACTGCCCAGACTCATGACAATCACCACCCATCATCATCATTGCTGTGTCTACTGCCCAAAGTCAGATGCATCACCATCCATCACCATCAGTCCTGTACCTACTGCCCACACTCATATCAATCACCACACATTACCGTTAGTCCTGTGCCTAATGCCCAGACTCTGGTCAGTCACCACCCATCACCACCAGTTCTCTACACAGAGCCCAGATTCTGGTCAGTCACCAATCATCACCATCAGACCTGTAACCACAGCTCAGACTCAGTTTAGTCACAACTCATCACCATCAGTCCTGTACCTACTGCCCAGACTAATGTCAGTCAAAACCCATCACCATCAGTCCTGAAACCACTGCCCAGACTCAGTTCTGTCACCATCCATCACCATCATTCCTGTAACTAATACAATAATCAGGTCAGTCATCATCCACCACTACCAGTAATGTACCTACTGCCCACACGCTGGTCAGTCACCACCCATCACCACCAGTTCTCGACACAGAACCTTAATCCAGGTCAGTCACCAACCATCACCATCAGACCTGTAATTACTGACCAGATTTAAGTCAGTCACCCCCCATCATCATCAGTCCTGTATCTTCTGCCTACACTGTAGTCAGCCATAACCCATCAACATCAGGTCGGTACCTAATGTCCATACGCAAGTCAGTTACAACCCATAACAACCAGTCCTGTGCCTACTTTCCAGACACACGTTAGTCTCAACCCATCACCATCACTCTTATACCTACTATCCCGACTCAGGTCAGTCACCATCCATCACTATCAGTCATGTACCTACCGCCCAGACTAAGGTCAGTCACCGCCCATCACCATCAGTCTTGTCCCTACTGCCCACAACTAGATAAGTCACCACCCATCACCACCAGTTCTAAACATAAAGCCCAAATCCAGGTCAGTCACAACCCAACACCATCACTCCTGTACCTACTACCCCGACTCAGCTCCGTCACCTACCATCACCATTAGTCCTGTACCTAATGCCCAGATTCAGGTCAGTAAAGACCCATGATGATCATTTCTGTACATACTGCCCCGAAACAGTTCAGCCAACACACATCACCATCAGTCCTATAACCACAACCCAGACTCAGTTCAGTCACAACTCATCACCATCAGTCCTGTCCCTACTGCCCAAACTCAGGTCAGTCACCACCCATCACCATCAGTCCTGTAAGCAATACCCATAATCAGGTCAGTCACCATCCACCACTATCAGTAATGTACCTACTGCTCACACACTGGTCAGTCAACACCCATCACCATCAGTTCTCAACACAGAGCTCAAATTCAGATCAGTCACCAACCATCACCATCAATCCTGTAATTACTGCCCAGACTAAGGTCAGTCACCACCCATCATCATCAGTCCTGTACCTTTTGCCTTCACTCAGATCAGTCATAACCCATCTCCATCAGATCGGTACCTAATTTCCATACGCATGTCAGTCAAAACCCATCACCAACACTCCTGTACCTACTACCCCGACTTAAGTCAATCACCACCATCTCGGTCATTGCTGTACCTACTGCCCAAATTCTGGTCAAATGCCACCCATCACAATCAGTCCTGTACCCACTGCCCAAATTAATGTCAGTCACCACTCATCATCACCAGTCCTTTACCTCATGCCCATAATCAGGTCAGTCACCATTCATCACCATCAATACTGTAACTATTGCCCAGACTCTGCTCAGTCAAGACCTATCACGATCATTTATGCACATACTACCCCGACTCAGTTCAGTCCACCAAACATCACCATCATTCCTCTAACCACTGCCCAGACTCAGTTAAGTCACATCTCATCGCCATCAGTCCTGTACCTACTGCCCATAGTCAGGTCAGTTATCATCCATCACTATCAGTTCCTCTACCTACTACCCACTTTCAGGTCAGTTAAGACCCATCACGTTCATTTCTGTACATATTGCCACGACTCAGTTCAGTCACAACACATCATCATCAGTTATGTAACAACTGCCCAGACTCAGTTCAGTCACAACTCATCACCATCAGTCCTGTACCTGCTGCCCAGACTAATGTCAATCACAACCCATCACCATCAGTCCCTTACCTACTACCCACACTCAGGTTAGTCACCACCCATCACCACTAGTCCTGTACCTAATGCCCATAGTGAGGTCAGTCACCATCCATCACTATCAGTCCTGTACCTACTGGCCAGTCTCAGGTCAGTTGCATTCCACCACAATAAGCTCTGTACCTACTGCAAAGAGTCATGCCAGTCACCAACCATCACTATCAGTCCTCTACCTACTACCCATACTAAGGTCAGTCACCACCCACTACCACCAGTCCTGTACCTTATGCCCATATTCAGGTCAGTCACCATCCATCACCATCAATCCTGTACCTTTTGCCCAGACTCTGGTCAGTCAAGACCCATCACAATCATTTTTGCACATACTACCCCGACTCAGTTCAGAGTTCAGTCAACACACATCGCCATCAGTCCTCTAACCGCTGCCCAAACTCAGTTCAGTCACAACTCATCACCATCAGTCCTGTACCTACTGCCCAGACTCAGGTCAGTCACCACCCATCACCATCAGTCTTGTACTTACTGCCTACATTCAGGTCAGTTATAACCCATCACCATGAGATCGGTCCCTGATGTCCATACGCAAGTCAGTTACAACCCATCACATCCAGTCCTGTGCCTACTTTCCAGATTCTGGTCAGTCACAACCCAGTGCCTACTACCCCGACTCAGTTCAGTCACCAAACATTATAATCAGTCCTGGAACCACGTCCCAAATTCCGTTCAGTCAAGACTCTTCGCCATCTGTCCTGTACCTACTGCCCAGACTATGTCAGTCAAAACCCATCAGCATCAATCCTGAAACCACTGCCCAGACTCAGGTCAGTCACCATCCATCACCATCAGCCCTGTAACTAATACCCATAATCAGGTCAGTTAAAATCTGCCACTATCAGCTATGTACCTACTGCCCTCACGCTGGTCAGTCACCACCCATCACCACCAATTCTCGACAAAGAGCCCAAATCCAGGTCAGTTACCATTTATCCCTATCAGTCCTGTAATAACTGCCTAGACTTAGGTCAGTCACCACCCATCATCATCAGTCCTGTACCTTCTGCCTACACTCAGGTCATTCATAACCCATCAACATCAGATCGAAACCTAATGTCTATACGCAAGTCAGTCACAACCCATCACCATCACTACTGTACGTACTACCCCGACTTAGGTCAATCACCACCCATCTCGATCATTCCTGTACCTACTGCCCAAATTCAGGTCACACACCACCCATCACCATCAGTCCTGTACCCACTGCCCAAACTAATGTCAGTCACCACCCATCACAACCAGTCCTGTACTTTCACCCATATTCAGGTCAGTCACCATCCATATCCATCAATCCACAAGCCACTGCCCAGTCTCAAGTCGGTCACCAACCATCACCATCATTGCTATACCTGCCACCCAGACTAAGGTCCATCACCAACCATCACAATCAGTCCTCTATCAACTGCTCATACTAACATCAGTCACCACCCATCACCAACAGTCCTGTCCCTACTGCCCAAACTCAAGTCAGACACCACCCATCACCAACAGTCCTGTCCCTACTGCCCAAACTCAAGTCAGACACCACCCATCACCATCAGCCCTGTACCTTCTTCCCAGACTCAGGTCAGTCATCATCCATCACCACCAATCTTGTAACTACTGCCCAGATTCATATCAGTCACCATCCATCACTATCGGTTCTGCAAATACTGCCTAGACTCAGGTCAGGTGCCATCCATCAGCATCAGCCTCTACCTATTGCCCAAACTCTTGCCAGTCACCACCCAACACCATTAGTCCTGTGCGTATTGCCCAGACTCTGGGCAGTCACCATCCTTCACCATCAATTCTGTACCGACTGCCCAGACTCAGGTCAGTTATATCCCACCACAAACAACCCTGTATCTACTGCCCAGAGTCATATCAGTCACCACCTATCACCATCAGTCCTCTACCTCCTACCCAGACTCTGGTTAGTTACCACCCATCACCACCAGTCCTGTACCTCATGCCCCTAATCAGGTCAGTCACCATTCATCACCATCAATCCTGTACCTATTGCCCAGACTCTGGTCAGTCAAGACCCATCACAATCATTTCTGTACATACTACCCCGACTCAGTTCAGTAACCACTCATCACCATCAGTCCTGTACCTATTCCCCAGACTAATGTCAGTCACAACCCATCACCACCAGTCCTGCACCTAATGCCCATAATCAAGTCAGTTACCATCCATTACCATCAGTCCTGTACCTACTGCCCAGATTCAGGTCAGTCAAGACCCATCATGATCATTTCTTTACATACTATCCCGGCTCAGTTCGGTCACCACACATCACCCTCAGTCCTGGAACCAATGTCCAGACTCAGTTCAGTCACACCTCATCACCCTCAGTCTTGTACCTACTGTCTAGACTAAGGTCAGCCACGACCCATCACCACTAGTCCTGTACCTAATGCCCATAGTCAGGTCGGTCACCATCCATAACTATCAGTCCTGTACCTACTGCCCAAACGCAGGTCAGTCACCAACCATCACCACCATTTATCTACATACAGCTCAAATTCAGGTCAGTCACCAAAAATCACCATCAGTCCTCTACCTACTGCCCAGACTCAGGTCAGTCACCACCCATCACCACTTGTTCTGTACCTCATGCCCAAAATTAGGTCAGTCACCATCCATCACCATAAATCATGTACCTAATGCCTAGACTCTGGTCAGTCAAGACCCATCACGATCATTTCTGCGCATACTACCCCGACTCAGTTCAGTCACAACACATCACGATCACTCCTCTAACCACTGCCCAGACTCAGATAAGTCGCAACTCATCACCATCAGTCCTGTACCAACTCCTCAGACTAATGTCAGTCAGCACCCATCACCATCAGTCCTCTACCTACTGCTCACTGTCAGGTCACTCACTACCCATCACCAACAGTCCTGTACCTAATGCCCATAATCAAGTCAGTCACTATCCATTACCATCAATCCTATACCTACTACCCAGATTCAGGTCAGTTAAGACCCATCACGATCATTTCTGTACATATCATCACGACTCATTTCAGTCACCACACGTCATTATCAGTCCTGTAACCACTGCCCAGACTCATTTCAGTCACAAATCATCACCATCAGTCCTGTACCTACTACGCAGACTAATGTTAGTCACAACCCATCACCATCAGTCCTGTACCTACTACCCAAATGCAGGACAGTCACTTCCTATCACCACAAGACCTGTACCTAATGCCCATAGTCAGGTCAGTCACCATCCAACACTATCAGTCCTGTACCTACTGCCAACACGCAGGTCAGTCACAACCCAACCTGTACTCGATGTCAAGACTCATGTCAGTCACCACACATCACCGTCAGTCGTCTGTCTACTGCCCAAACTCAAGTCAGTCACCACCCATCACCATAAGTCCTGTACCTAATTCCCAAACCTATCTCAGGTACCACTCATTACCATCAGTCCTGTACCTACTGCCCAGATTCAGGTAAGTCATCACCCATCACCATCAATCCTGTACCTATTGTCCAGACTCAGGAGAGTCACTAGTCTTCACCATCAGTCCTCTCCCTGCATCCCAGACTCAGGTCAGTCACCATCCATCACCATCATTCCTGTACCCACTGCCTAAACTCAGGTCAGTTACCAACCATCACCATCATTCTTGTACATACTGCGCAAGATAAGTTCAGTCACCTACCATCACCACGAATCTTTTGCCTACTGCCCAGACTCAGGTCAGTCACCATCCACCACTTTCATCCCTGGACCTACTACCCACACTCAGGTAAGTCACTACTTAATCACCATCAGTCCTGTACCTAATTCAAAGACTCATCTAAGTTACCACTCATCATCATCAATCCCGTACCTACTGCGCAGACTCAGTTCTATCATCAACGATCAACATCAGTCACCACCCATCACCATAAGTCCTGTACTAACTGCCAGATTCAGGTCAGTCGCTATCCTTGACAAGCAGTACTATACCTACCGCCCAGGCTTAGGTCAATCACCACCCATCACAATCAGTCTTGTACCTACTGCCCAGATTCAGATCTGCCACCAACCTATCACCATAAGTCCTTTACCTACTGTCATGACTGATGTCAGTCACCACCCATCACCATCAGTCCTGTACATAATGATTTGACTCAGGACTGTCGCTCTCTATCATCATTATTGCTTGTACCTACTGCCCTGACTCAGGTCTGTCACCAACCATCACCATCAGTCCTGTACTTACTGCATAGACTCCGGTCAGTCTCGATCAATCACCATCAGCCCGGTATCTACTGCCCAGACTCAGGTCAACCACCACCCAATCACGATCAGTCCTGTACATGCTGTCATGACTCAGGTCAGTCACCACCCATCACCATCAGTCCTATACCTAGTGTCCAGATTCAGGGCAGCCACACCCATCATCATCAATCCTCTTCCTACTGCCCAAGCACAGAACAGTAACTACTATTCAACATTAGTTCTCTACCTACAGCCCAGACTCAGGTCAGTCACCACCTATCACCATCATTCCTGTACCCACTGCCTAAACTCAGGTCAGTTTCCAACCATCACCATCATACTTGTACCTACTTCCAAGACTAAGGTCAATCACCATCCATCAACAATATTCCTGTATCTACCGACCAGACTCAGGTCAGTCACAACACATCACCACCATTCCTCTTCCTAAGGTCCAGACTCAAGTCAGTCACCACCCATCAACATCATTCTAGTCCCATCTGCCCGGACTCTTCAATCACCACCCATCACCATCAGTCTTATACCTACTGCCCACCCTCAGGTCAGTTACAACACATCAGCAACAGTCCTTTACCTACTGCCCACACTCAGGTCAGTCACTTCCCTTCACTATCATTGCTTGTACCTAGCGCCCCAACTCAGGTCAGTCACCATCGTTCAATATCAGTCCTATACCTACTATCCACACTCAGATCAGTCACCAGAAATCACCATCAGTCCTGTATCTAATGCCCAGAGTCAAGTCCGTCACCATACTGCCAAGACTCACGTCAGTCACCACCCACCACCATTAGTCCTGTATCTAATTCCCAGCCTCATCTCACTTACCAATCGTCATCATCAGTCCTGCACCGACAGCTTCGCCTCAGGTCAGTCACCACTCATCACCACCAGTAATCTATCTACTTCCAAGACCCAGGTCAGTCACCATCCATCACTATAAGCCCTGTACCTACTACCTACACTCAGGTGAGTCACCACTCAATCACCATCAGTCCGTTACGTGATGCTAAGACTCAGGTCAGTCATCGCCCATTACCATCAGACATATCTCAGTTACCACTCATTACCATCGATACTGTACCTACTACCCAAACTCAAGTCAGTCACCACCCATCACTACCAGTCGTCTATCTACTACCCAAACTTAGTTGTCACAACCCATCACAATTGGTCTTGTAACTAATTTCCACAGCTGTCTCAGTTACCGCTCATTATCATCAGACATGTACCTACTGCCCAGACTCAGGTCAGGCACCACCCCTCACCATCAGCACTGTGCCTACTGCCGAGACGCAGGTCAGTCACCACCCATCACTACCAGTCATCCATATACTGCCTAAACACACGTCAATCACCACCCATCACTATCAGTCCCGTACCTAATTCCTAGACATATCTCAGTTAACACGCATTGCATTCAGTCCTGTACCTACTGCCCAGACTCAGGTCAGTCACCACCCAC
>JAUUDW010648818.1:0-10697 GCA_032361385.1 Panulirus guttatus | reverse complement strand
GCACGTCGACCCCAGTATACCACATCGTTCCATTTCACTCTATTCTGTGCATGCCTTTCACCCTCCTGCATGTTCAGGCCCCGATAGCTCAAAATCTTTTTCACTCCTTCCGTACACCTCCAATTTGGGCTCCCGCTTCTCCTTGTTCCCTCCACCTCTGAAACATATATATTCTTTGTTAGCCTTTCCTCACTCATTCGTTCCATATGTCCAAACCATTTCAGCACACCCTCTTCTGCTTTCTCAACTACACTCTTTTCACTACCACACATATCTCTTACCCTTACATTACTTACTCGATCAAACAATTTCACACCAAATAATGTCCTTAAACATTTCATTTCCAACACATACACTCTCTTCCGTACAACCATATCTATCGCTTATGCCTCACAAGCATATAATATTGTTGGAACTACTAATCCCTTAAACATACCCATTTTTGCTCTCCGAGATAACGTTCTCTCATTCCACATATTCTTAATCGCTCCTAGAACTTTCGCCCCCTCCCCCGCCCCCTGACTTACTTCCGTTTTCATGGTTCTGTTAGGTGCCAAGTCCACTCCCAGATATCTAAAACACTTCACTTCCTCCAATTTTTCTCCATTCAAACTTTTATCCCAATAAACATGTCCCTCAACCCTACTAAACCTATTAACCTTGTTCTTATCCGCATTTACCTTCAACTTTCTCTTTTCACACACTTTTCTAAACGCAGTCACCAACTTCTGCAGTTTCTCACTCGAATCAGCCACCGGTGCTGTATCATCGGCGAGCAGCAATTGACTCACTTCCCAGGCTCTTTCATCCCCAACAAACTGCATACTCGCTCCTCCCTCCAAAACTCTTGCATTTGCCTCCCTAACCACCCCATCCATAATCAAATTAAACAACCATGGGACATCACACACCACTACCGCAGACCGACCTTCACTGGTAACCAATCACTCTCCTCTTTTCCTACTCGTACACATTCATTATACCCTTGATAAAAACTATTCACTGCTTCTAGCAGCTTCCCTCCCACACCACATATTCTTAACACCTTTCACAAATCAACTCTTTCAACCATATCATATGCGTTTTCCAGATTCATAAATGCTACATACAAATCCATCTGTTTTTCTAAGTATTTCTCACATAATTCTTCAAAGAAAACACCTGATCCATACATCCTCCACCACTTTTAAAACCAAACTGCTCCTCCCCAATCTAATACTTTGAATATTCTTCACCCTCTCAATCAATACCCTCTTATTCAGTTTTCCAGGAATACTCAAAATACTTATACCTCTGTAGTTTGAATACTCACCTCTGTCTTCTTTGTCTTTGTACAATGGCACTATATATGCATTCCTCCAATCTCTTGGCACTTCACCATGATCCATACATACACAGAATATTCTTATCAACCAATCAACAACACAGCCACCCTCTTTCTTAATAAATCAACCGCAATATCATCCAATCCCTCCGCCTTGCCGGATTTCATCTTCCGCAAGGCTTTCACCAAACCACTCTCCCTGACTCTATCACTTCGCACACCACCCCGACCCATGCACCCTACATTTGCTACTCTATTATAAAACACATTCAATAATGCTTCAAAATACTCACTTCATCTCCTCACTCCTTCACTACCTGTTATGACTTCTCCCCTTGCTCACTTTTCCGATGTTCCCAATTGTTCTCTTGTCTTACGCACAATATTTACCTCCTTGCAAAACATCTTTTTATCTTCCCTAAAATCTAATGATACTGACTCACCCCAACACTCATTTTCCCCTCTTTCTCAACCTTTGAACCTTCCTCCTGACATCTTGCTGTTTTCTCTTATACATATCCCATTCATTTGCACTTCTTTCTTCTAAGTATCATCCAAACGTCTTTCTTTTCATTTTCAGTAACAACTTTAATTCTTCATCCCACTACTCACTACCCTTCCTAATCTGCCTACCTCCCACCTTTCTCATGCTACATACATCTCTTGAACATTCCATCACTGCTTCCCTAAATACATCCCGTTCCTCGCCCATTCTCTTCTCTTTATTTGCTCTCACCTTTTGTCATTCTCCACTAAATCTTTCCTGATATTTCTTCACACAAGTCTCCTTTCTAAGCTCACTTACTCCCACTACTCTCTTCTTCCCGACATTCTCTCTTCTTTTTTGAAAACCTTTACAAATCTTCACCTTCGCCTCCACATGGTAATGATCAGACATCCCACCAGCCGTCCCTTTCAGAACATTTACATCCAAGAGTCTCTCTTTTACACGCCTGTCAATTAATACGTAATCTAATAATGCCCGTTGACCATCTCTCCTACTCGTATACGTATACTTGTGAATATCTCTTTTTAAACCACGTATTCCCAATCATAAGTCTTTTTTTTAACATACTAGTCCAAAGCTCTTCACCATTTCCATTCGCAACACTGAATACCCCATGTGCACCAATCATACCCTCAGCTGCCTCATTACTTACATTCGCCTTTAAATCACCCATCACTAATATCCGGTCTCGTGCACCAAAACTGCTGACACACACACTCAGCTGCTCCCAAAACATTTGCTTGTCAATACCTTTCTTTTCATGACCAGGTGCATAAGCACCAATAATCACCCATCTCTCACCAACCACTTTCAGTTTAACCTACATCAATCTGGAACTGACTTTCTTACACTCTATCACACACTCCCACAACTCCTGCCTCAGGAGCAGTGCTTCTCCTTCCTTAGCTCTTGTCCTCTCACCAACCACTGACTTCACTCCCAAGACGTTTCCATACCATTTTTCAACTTTACCCTTGATCTTCATCTCACTTAGAGCCAGAGCATCCAGGTTTCTTTCCTCAAATATACTACCTATCTTTCCTTTTTTCTCATCTCGGTTGCATCCATACACATCCAGACACCCCAGTCTGAGCCTTCAAGGAGGATGAGCAGTCCTCGCTTGACTCCTTCTATTTCCCCTTTTAGAAATTAGAGTACAGGAAGAGGAAGGTTTCCAGACCCCTAATCCCGCCCCCTTTGGTCGCCTGCTACGACACGCGGGGAATACGAGGTAATGATTCTTTATACCCCTTTCCCAGAATTTCCCACATTAAACAAAACGGTTAAAGACATTAAAGTACCGACTAAAGATTCATATTTAGTGGTCTTTGTTGAAAGCAACAACGTTCACCGCACGAATTCAAACTCAAAAGTTATCATAGAAGAATACAGCGAACTGACTGACACCCTGAAAGATAGATCGGATAACATTGTTATAGGTGGCGCTCCCCCGCGACTTAATGTAGGTAGGTATCTATGCCCTAAGTAGAGCGCTATGTGTAAGTGACAGCCTGAAACGCTTATGTACGGATGCTAAAATCTTTATCTTTTTTCTTTTAGATCCGTTGTTCGAATTCATAAAAGAAAAAGTTATACAACAAAGACAGCATTCAGCTCAACAATAAAGTGGCAGACCTCTTAGCATTGCGAATCAAAGATCAAATTGCTTTACAACTATACGGGGAAATGTTTTTTGAGATCCAGTAGAAGCCGGTGTGGTGACCACATCAAACGGGTGGTTGAGGTCAGGTCGGGTCATATTACACGTCACGCAAGCGATGTCAGATCGAATCCCCTCCTTAACCCACCAGGCAGTGATGTCAGGGGTGCAGGTCATGGGGGCTCTTCACACCTAGGTGTAAAGGTAGCCGGTCACCAAATCGTACCATCAATCTCCTACAGAAATCACCCGAAGAAATAAAATGGACTTTCCATGAGTATAAGATCCATCCGAAATAAAATAGCTGAATTGCATTGTTTGGTAATCAGTGAACATGTTGACATCATTGGTTTAACAGAAACATTTCTGAACATGAAAAACAACGATTTCATTTGCAAGTACAATCTACCAGACTACAAATAATTTGTAAAGGACAGAGACGGTCTATGAGGAGGAATCACACTGTATGTAAAATCTTACCTAAACCCCAACCAAATTCAAACTACAATATCTGCTGGTACTAAATACTTGTGTGTTCAGATTAGCACAGAATCTTCCAAACTTCACATAAACTTCGTTTATAGACGCTTTAGTTAGCCAACAGACATTGACACTATCATGTACGAGAGCTTACAACGAGCAATACAGTTTAAAGACTTGATCATTTTTGGGTATTTCAATCTTCCAGAAATCAACTGGAAACTAACTCAGGGGCTGATAGTGAATCTGCCAGACTAATCGGCTTTGTCGAAGACAATTTTCTCTACTAAACCGTCACCGAGCCGACAAGAACTAATATACTTTATGTAGTTCTCGCATCCCAGGAGTTCTTAGTTACTAATACCCGTGCTGGGGATCATCTAGGCAGTTGGGGATCATCTAGGCACTTGTGAACATACTGTGATATGGTTAGGTTCGACATGAATATCAAAATCGATTCCCCTAAAACCAGTGTTATTAATCCTAACTTTCAAAGGGCGGATTCTAAAGGAATGCACGACGCATTAAGAGTTTCACCTTTGTTGGTTCATGCCCAGAGGAATTATGGGCTAACTTTAAGCGCCAATTTATGCACCATCAAGTCACATTCATTCCCATGCACAAGAGACACGTTAAAACCAACAACAAGCCTGAATGGTACTCCCAAGATATTGCAAGAGCCATACGGCATAGAAATTAACTCAGAAGACGAGTGAAAGTTTTATCAAAAATACCAAGAGTGAATACGAAATGAGTATTGCAAGAGATCATAAGAAATCTTATAGATATATCAGTAATAAGAAACAAATAAGGGGTGGAAAGGACCCTTAGTAAACGAGAATGGGTAACCCATTGTGAACGATTAAAACATAGCAAAAACACAAATTTGAGACAGTGATGAATAGCACTTACACAATACAAGAATTCATCGTCACAATTAGAGAAGTACTAACACAGATAAAAGCGTCAAACACGAAATTGCCGGACCGTTAACCCGTATTCTCAGTAAATCACTCCAGGATGACATAGTCCCACAGGACTGGAGACTGGCAGACGTTCCTCGTATATACTAAAAGGGAAACCGCGAATTGCCTGGTAATTACTGTCCTATTAGCCTCACATCAATTATATGTAAACTTCTGGAGTCGAATATTAGAGATAAAATAGTAGCCTATCTGGAACAATAGCCTGATCAATAATACACAGCACGCTTTTGGAAGACGCAGATCATGCCTTACAAACCTCCTTGAATTTTATCGTACATTATTCAATACCCTCGACAAGACAAAAGCAATAGATATGATATTTCTGGGCTTCGACAAAGCATTCAACAAAGTCCCCCACGTTAAAATGATGCGCAAAGTCCGAGCCTTTGATATGACTTGTTGCATTGGAAATTGGATAGATGCTTGGTTACATGACAGGAAGCAGGGAGCCGTAATGAATGGGGAATCATCACCGTGGTCACCCGTTACTGGTGGATTCTCCCAGGGATCCGTACTTGGGTTATACTTTTCGTTATTTCTATTAGCAATATTGATGTAGGGCTAAATGATCTAGTCTCCAAATTTGCTGATAATACAAAGATCGACACTGAAATATTGACTGAAGAAGATAGGCTAAGAATAAAAGAGGATCTAGATTAAATCGGTGCATGGTCTAGTAAGTGGCAAATGCCATTTAACGTTAATAAATGTCAACTGCTACAAGTAGGACACCTAAAAAAAATCTATTTATGATCAAGTGGTCAACAAAATTTAAACTTTTCTTTGTCCCACGAACAAGAATTGTTGGACCTTTCGCACTTTTTACGCTGAATTCGAATCTGTTTTTGGCTTTTTTCTATCAGGCATGGTTTTCACGTGACAGAGCAAATGAATTTTACAATACGTATATTACTCATTCCTAAATAATGCTAGTATTACACTTAAGAACTTACCTCTAAAATGTAGAAGTGTACGATATTCGGCTATATTTGGCCTTAGGAGCATCCTTCCTTAGTGTCCAGCAGTAATCTGCCAACACGGAAGGGCTCTACTTTCATTGGTACTGCTTTTCCATGCCGAAAATTTCCTGGTAAATCTATCGCCGTGCTCATCACTGACTGCCTCAAGATTTTCCGGGAAAAAGCCTAATTGTGAGTCCAGAAAGTGGATTATTAGACTCGTATTGCACCCCAGAGCTTAATATGAAATCAATAGATCTTTTATATCACAGTACTTTTCTGATCTGTGATTCCCCAAAAATCTTTGCAGTCTCTTAAATGACAGACATGCAGTTTTTTTCAAATTCACGTAGCTCTTCATCGAGCTTTTCATCTCGAAGCAGTTTCCTAAACTAAGGTCCTACAAAGATACCCTCCTTTATTTTTGCGTCACTGATTCTAGGAAATTTGTTCCCCAAAGATGTGAATCCATGGTCTGTTTTATCCATACCTTTGATGAAATTCTTCATCAACCTGGCTTATTATGCAAAAGAGGCAGATAAATCTTCTCAGGTTCAACAAGAGGATGACTGATGACGTTCTTCTTTCATGGAGTCAGTGATGTTCGTTTAGCCACACTTTCTTACATATTGAATTTTCTTGTCCCGGCTGTACCACTCACAGAGGAAACAACAGAACTTCGTGTAACCAAGTTGCATTCGAGTAAAAGTGTTACAACCTCCAGGTCACCACATACATTCCATTTAAAGTCCTTATGCCTAATTTTTTCCAAAAGAAGCTTCATGATATCACGATTCCTTCACGTTAGCTGCGTGAGCCAGAGGAACGGAGGTGAAATTATTTCCGTTGTGGAGCATAAACGCTTTCAAGCTTACTTTCGAGGGGTCAATAAACAAGCGTCACTCATCTGAATTATATTCTTGTCCAAGTGCCTCCATAATAGAACAAACACCATTGCAAAACACCAGACCATCTTCAAGGGAGAAAAATTCTCTGAAAACGACATGGCGATCGCGGTAAAACAAACTTTAGTTTCATTCTGGAACCCAAAAGTTTGGGTTGCTTTTTAGACAACTTTAAATCGCGGACGAACAGCTTGCTTTAAATATTGAATCCATATTGTCCTCAACTTGGAGTACTTTCTCATCATCAGACTCATCATCACTCAGTGTCATGTTTCTTGGAGGCTCTGGCACAGGCAATTTCTGAATGTGAGGTACTGGCCTCATAGTAGATGGTAAATTAGGATATATAGCAGTATGATTGGATTAAAATGTTATACCATCTATATGTGTCAGGCAGAAGTAGCAATCTGAAGCGCGATCTTTGGGTTCTCTCCAAACCATAGGAATGAAAAAGTCATAGGCGTGAACCTTTTGCCCATGGTGTGAGAAGCCTGAAACATGTGACACAGCAAATATGGGGGGCCCACTTTACAACCAAAGTAATTCTCAAAGCATTTCTTAATGAGGTGTGAAAGAACGTTTCAGCGATATGAATGTCAATTCACCGCAGATGTAGCAGAAAGAATTCGGACTATCTACAGTTTCTCAGCATTATAATGGTGGATGGGGTATCAGCACAACTCTTGAATACACAAAAGCACAATCTATCAATAGAGTGGAAAAGACATTGTTTAAACATTAAGTTCTAGCATGCAACTGACAGAGAACTACCGCTCAGGAGTGGGCACTGTTGGAATGTCCCAACATTTCCAGCCGTGTTTCTGCAGGTCTCTGGTGACTCATTCATCTAGGTCTGTGCTTTCAAAAAAGCTATTGCATTTCGCAAACAATGAAAATAGCTTTGTTTGTTAAACTTTTTATTGCAAATGCTCCGTAGAGCACTAGTACATATTTACTGTACGTAATGGTATGCGAGTATGATGGTACAAAAAAAACTATGGGTAATAGAGAAATTCTGAAAACATTGGATTCAGCATGTGAAAATACATAAGAAACAGATATTTTTTCCATGGGACAAGATCTTCGTTGATCAGTGTTATGAATTCACGGGCGACAAGAAAAAGGACACACCTAGTGTAAGAGATCTATGGGTCAGAGTCTCCAGCAACTTCAAATTCTGCCAGGAATGCAGTGAGCTGCCAAGAAAGGAAGTAGGATGTTAAGATTTATAAACAGAAACTTTACGTACAGTAGCTTGGATGTAATATTTCCATAAAACCTACGTCTAGTTAGACCACACCTCGAATATGCACTGCAGTTATTTCCCCTCCCGCTTAAGTAAGAACATTCTTAAACTGAAAGCAGTGCAGAGATGCTAAATTGATTCCCTCCTTGCATAACAAACCATATAAGGAGAGACTGCGAGATATAAACTTTTCTTTAAGCATAACGCGTCTCCGGGGCAAATTAGAAGAATGTTTCGATATAATTAAAGGATTCAACAGCGACGACAGGAAACGGATTAAAACCGAATTAATGTGGACTGTGCGAAATATATTTTTCTTTATCAACGACCAACGACATTACTGATGCATGGAATTTGATCCCCCAAAATTTTGTTTAGAGCAACACTCTGAATATCTTCAGAATTAGGCTTGAATATCACTTGTCACTCTTTGGTATTGAACGATTTATTGAATCGGTCATCAGCGCAGTAGTCTGTTATGCTAGCTACTCAACCACTGAACTCTGCGTGGCCATGATGTGGTATCATGCTAAGAATTATCAATCCTTGTCACCTACTTGGAGAGAGTAATTAAGAATAGCTGTATCATTCTTCAGCATCAGGAATGATACAAGCATGGTAAGTCGAGAGGCTGGAGCTCAAGTTTATCCTTAGTATTGTCTTAGTACAAGTAGAGGGCGCTGTCAAGCAGCAACCAGAGCACTCTGTGTGCTCCCTATTTTCACCTTTTTTGACGCTAAGGACACATCAAGCATCGGTTTTCTAGCGACTCGACATCATAAAGATTTCTGGAATCTGGATATACCTGTGGTCCACCGGACAAAGTGTTCTGTTAAGTGTAATCAGACAAAATCAAAGAAGCTCCCTGGATATTTACAGGAGTGGAAGGCGGAAACTGATGAACAATTTATCCTGCAATGACAAGTGAGCGTTCTATAATGTATTCAAGATATCAATTGATGAATCTCAGGTACATGTGTGGTAAACCAGATATTTCAGTTGAGTGCAGTAAAAGTATGTGGCATCTTTAAAAATAAAGGTAGAAGAGCAGGGAAGAAAACAATACGAACAATAACAACACTAGTGACTAACCGAATGAAACAAAAACCAAAACAATGCGTTCACGAGTGATAAAGTACTTAATCTAAAACTGAAACTGAAAGCTGACACCAATAATGCGACACTGCCACCAACCCTCAAAACCAACACCACCGATCCTATTCTTTAAAAACCCTCAAAGTATTACAAATGTACTTGAGGAATTTTGTGAATGCGTGAGTAGTTTAAATGCTGATATTATGGGGGTAAGTGAGACTTGGTTTTCAGTTAATCAACCTACCTCCATTTACCAGTTAACGGGGATTGAACTGTTTCACAAGGACCGCGCTACAAGGGGAGGTGGTGTAGCCATATATGTCCGAGATTCACATTCAAGTGCGCCAATCAACAATATTGTGCCTGAAAATGTGGAATGTGTTTGGATCATGGTTAAGAAATACTTCTCACGTCATGTTGAGAGACTATGTGTGTGCTGCTTGTACCACCCCTCCTGCTGCTCCCACTCACGACGAACTGCTGGACCACTTCATCACTACCGTAGACTCGCTGCGTTCACAGTACACCGACATGCGAGTGATAATAATGAGTGACTGCAACAATTTAGATATCAGTCACCTGACCAGTCAGTTGCATCTACGGTGTCTGGTCACACAACCCTCCCATGGCAATTCAACAATAGACTTAATAATGACTGATGCTGAATTTTACAACGGTACTGAACTGCGTCCACCCATAGGGTTCAGCTATCACAAGTGTGTGTTGAATCGCCCTGACACCCTACCAGCGCCCTCACCACACCATATCAGGACGTACCGGCCCTTTCTGGACTCGTTGGTGGGGGAGTTCGGCCAGTGGATCACTGCGACTGATTGGAGGGGCATACCGGCGATGATGGACGCGGAGGAGGCAGCGCGAGCGTTGGAACGAACGCTGTTGCAACACTACGAGGAGCACTTCGCCGAGAGGAGACTAAGCGGGAGGGCGAACAACAAGCCGTGGATTACAGCAAGAATTTTGCAGTTAATGAAGAAGAGACGACTAGCCTACAACCTTGGACACGAGAATTGGTGGAGGACTTTATATTTAAAGGTAGAAAAGAAACTGATAAGGAAAAAGTAATGGTGCACAAAGAGTTGAAAGTAATCTTGTAAACTCTACTAGATTTTCAAAGGAACTTAAAAGCATAATTGGTAACCAAAGAAAGCTTCTAAAAATTCGCTCTTTGGATGGTTTGGCATATAAGGAAATTAGTGATAGAATAGTAGAACATTTTACAAATATATATACTTTCTACCCACCCACTGATTACACAAAATTACCCAGTTTCTAACCAATGTCCCCTCAACCTACCACTGATCGTCTGCAAGTCTACAGATCCCTACTTTCATTGAAGATTAGTAAGGCCTCTCCACCAAAATCATTACCAAAGAGGATTCTTGTTGAATTTGCTTGCGCAATTAGCGAACCTCTAAGCCATATTTTTAAGCTTTGTCTGCAAAGTGGAATTTTTCCCAAGATATGGAAAGGTGCCACCATTACACCTCTTCCTAAGAAGAACGTTATACAGCAG